>VXBP01005045.1:35979-49362 GCA_013400115.1 Rhinopomastus cyanomelas | reverse complement strand
GGGCGAGGCGCCCGCTGCCGAGCCGTTCGCAGCCATGGTGCAGCGCCGGGGGCTCCGGCACGGATGGCCCCAGCCGGCTCCCGGCGGAGGGGCGGGGAGGGGCAAGGGGGAGGGCCCGGCGCTGCGGGCTCGGCTCAGTCCTCCTCCTGCCCCTTNCGCTGCCCCCCGCTGCGACCGCCCCCTCACCGCTGCCCCCTGCACCCCCAGAGCGGTGGCTCTGCTGCAGCTGCCAGCGCCGGGGCCTCAGGGCGGCAGAGAGGATGCACTGGGAGAGGCAAAGTCAGGACAAGGGGAGCTCTGGACTCCGTCCCCAAAATCCAGCTGCAAACCCACTGGTGGAGTGTGCGAAGTGGCACACACTCCGCAAGATTGGAAGGCAGGATGAACTCTGCCAGGCTGTCACTGAGACTCAGCAGTGGGGCCATCCCTCAGGAACAAACACACGGAAAGCGCCTCAATCTGCCCCATGGGTTCTGCTTTCTCCTTTCACCACAGTGACAAGATGTCAGGCAAGACGACATCAAGGGGGGGAAAAAATCTTGTCTTCCCTTCCCTCTACACTTTCTCCCTTCTCTTTGTTTATATCTAGACCAACTGTCTCAGCCACCCTCTGCCTCTCACCTCTGCCTCAAAGAGACACACGGGCATCGTTACCCCATCTGCTCTGCAATCACAAACACACACACAAATCCTCAACAACCAACGCCCCACTTTCTCCCTCCTTTGAATGACTACAGTTTCTGAGATGTTCCCAGCAGCCAATCCTCCACCTCCTCAACCTCCTCTCTTACATCTCTTGCCCTGGCTGTTGTTTGTCAATTAAAGGCCAATGTTTCATGTCAACATCTCATCTAAAGCGTGATTCAGGTGTGCCTAGTTCACAGATTTGACCTCTCTTTTCCTCTAGATCCGGCAGTCTAATACCTTCTCCCTGGAGATGAAGACCAAGCAGGAAGAACAGTGCAAGATAATTCAGGCAATTTTCTCTGATGACACACCTCCAGCTCCAACTGCTTCACTCTGCACCCTGAAAAGGTTAAAACCTTCTGGCACTTGTGTCTGCAGCTCAGCAGCTGCCTTTGCACACTGAGAGGCCCCCGCCAGAGCAGCGAGGCACATTTTTTGCTCACTGGCTTCATTTTGCTCACTCTAGGCCAGATCTTGGCATTTCTTCAGTGAATGTTCAGTCAACCACTATTAATTTTGTCTCCTGCCTTCCTTCTTAGACAAAGCTTTCCCGGTGAAAGCAATCAGGGAGCCAGGTGAGTGAGCCTCACCACACTCACTTCACTGACTTTTGCCAGCTTCACATCTGCTCAAGGCATTTTTGCAGTCACTCACCAAAGATTCCAGCCAGTAAACCACAGCCCATTGCTTCACCTCATAGACCTGAACTCAAATAAATTGACAGAATCACAGAATTATTGGGGCTGGAAAAGACCTCTAGGATCATCAAGCCCAACTCGTGACCTAACATCACCACAGCAGCCAGACCAGGGCACTAAGGACCACAGCCAGTCCTTTCTTCCTTTTCCTAAGATATGAAAGAACCTTTGCCATGTTCTGTACGAACTCACCAGACAGAGGAAACACCTGCTTCAAAGACAATCTGACTGCTCTGGAGTGGTGTTAAACAAACACACAGATCTTTAAGGGTTGGAAGGACCTCCAGAGATCATTGAGTCAAACCCCCCTGCTCAAGCAGGCCCATAGAACCTAGGGCAGGTCACACAGGAACACATCCAGACTGGACTGTTATTTGATTGGACTCTTGCTTCAAATTACAAGTCCCCATGTTCAGACAAAAGACTGATGGGCAATGAGAAGTCTTCTTCCAAAGCTGAGCAACCATGGAGACAAAAATGTGTAACCAAACTGAACACAAAACTTTTCAACAGCCAGCTGTCAGCCCAGCTTTACGCAGGGCCATTACTCAGAACTAAGAGTTTCTAAAAGCCCAGACACCCCACACTTATTCCCACAAAACACGGCACTTGCTTCTCTTGCCTTGACATGTTCACACATTCCCTGCTCACGGGCTGCTAGTAAGTTTCCTCAGCCCCTCCTGTTTCACCAAAGTGACATTACTGTCTGCCTTAGGGCAGGTAGGCACTGGCCATGAGAAACCACAACTCTGCTCCAGAATCAGACCCCAGGTCCAACCTTTCCCTGGACAGATACACACCTGGACCCCAAATACCACCTTTTCCTGGACAACTTTGTGGTATTAGGCTACATGTAGTGTGGGACAGGAGGCAGTTGCCCTACATCAGGAGTCAGAGGCTAATCTGCCTTCAAGTTCAGTGGCCCAAACAACGTAAGGGCCTTCCCCAGTTTTTTTCAGGGACCCAGACTGGGACAGCCAGAGTTTCCTGCTGTGGACTGGTCTGGCAGGTATCTGGGGAGTGCAAGCCAGCATGTGCCACCCCCCCAGTGATCTGGGATACTCCTGGAGCCACCCATTTGCCATACAACTGCACATCTCCCTTGTTTTCACCGCTGTGCTTCCATCCTCTATGTTTTGATGGTTGTTTTTTTTTTTGGCAGTGTCCGCGAGCTCTGCTGTGCCCAAGGGCTAATCAGCAATTGCTGCTCTTCCATTATCAGTTGGCAACATTCCAGCAGTCTCCTCTGTCTCAAAAATTGCCCTCACACCAAAACACCACCACCACCTAGAAACAGGCAAAGTCATTCCTCTCCCCTCTGACCCTGAGGTGGGAGATGCAGGGGCCAATAGGAAGCGGTCATCTTGATTATGATCCATCTTAGCTCATGACAGCCCCCATCCATAGGGACCCCGAAGCAGATAAAGGGTTATGCTCCTGAGTGGGTGCTTGGGAGATGGTTGTGTTTAGGGAGCGGGTGAGGCAGTTATCGGTTCTCACTCTGGCTTCCCCTAGAGGCCTGGGAACACACCCACTTGTTATCCCTGAGACATTTACAGCGATGGCAATCACAGCAGCAATGTAGAGCAGGCAGCAGCCTCAGTGGCAGCCAGCACCAGCTCCTAACACACAACTTAACACCAGCCTGTGGCTGCTGGGTTGTCTGGGGGGATTCATCCCTGGTCCTGCAGCTCCACTGGTAGGGGCTCTGCAGGTGAAGCAGCAGTTATCCTACAACCTGGCAGCACATGTGGCAGGCGCCTGTTGAGGCTCACAGAGACACTCTTGTGCGTATATGCTCCCTCTACTTTCTTTCTGTCCTTCTCCAACACGCTCAGGTTTTCTTTCTGCCTCGCGCACTCCTTTTCACATGCTGCTTCCTTCCCTCTGGCACCAGATCCATTTGCCCCCAGGCTCTCCCAGAACAGTGCAGGCAGACAGCCCCCCCTCAATCTGACAGACATACTCCCACAAACCCGCTGAACCCATCTACACGGCTTTAATATTCATAAAAGTCAACTCTAGTCTAAAGAAAATGTGGTTGATGATGAAAGTATTTACATTGCAAATCACTTTTAATAACCCTCCAGCAGTCAGCCTGGTGATAAATGCTAATCTGTCTATCAGCCCAACAACAAAATAAACCCAGCTCAGGAGGGGAGAGGCAGAGAGAAGAAGCAGCAGCCAGTGACAAGGAGAGAGGATTGCTCCTTCTGAGCATCACCCTGCCACGGGAGATGGGCATCAAGGCTGCACTCAGCAATCAGCAAGAGCACTACAACATCGAAATGAATAGCTGGAGCAGCCACTCTACCCGTTCTTGGCCAAGCAAGGAGACAGTCTGGAGGGAGGGAGCATCGAGGTGGAGCAAAAGCTCCTAGGTGTGCGGCCCCTTCATCCACTGGTGCTGCCTGGCAGGAGCTGGCTGTTTAAACACCAGGACAGTAGCTCAGTCTTCCTGCCTGCACTCAGGGCTGTGGGTGTAGGGCAATGTCATCCATGGGTGGGCTCTTGGCAAGTAGGACACAGTCCCTGTGGGAGACGGGAGAAGGGACAGAGGTCATCCGCATCTCTCCTAAGAGTGCGGCATGGGATGGCAAATTTGTTAAGGGTCTTAGGGCATTGTAAAGGGTCTGAACTAGATCTCACTCTCAGGCCACATTTACTTGGAGGCATCTGCTCTCCCAGCTGAGAGGATGCAGGACGTTCTGAGCTTAAGTTCTCCTTTTCCCCATTGCTCTGTACCTTAGCGTCCAGTTCTGTACCTTTAGTGTCCAAGTCCATGATGACCATGTTGAGGCAATTCTGACCGACTCCTACACCCATCAAGCACCACTCCTGTGGAAACGGCCTTTCCCTCTCCATTCCAGCGGTCTTGGTGGCAGCAGCAGGAACATACAACCCCATGAGTGTCCCAGCTGTCAGGTCTGATGGGAGCAGTTCCTCATGGCTGTGGAGTCAACCACAGCCAAGAGGCAGAACCCAAACCATGCTGGGATAAAATCACACTGCAGGGAGCAAGTGATGCTGCAGGCAAGCAGGGCAGGAGAAATTGCAGGGTCTGGGGACCTGAGCTGCTGCAGGTTTCTTGAGAGAGGAGAGGACCTGAAGGCACCTGGCTATGCTCCACTACCTTGGTCACACCTGAAGCTGAAGGCACAATAAACTCACCGCTTAGTGCTCGGCTGTTTCTCAGACACCCAGGCTGGATGGAGAGGCAGGGTGATTCTTTCATTACTTGGAAAGTGTCGCTTTCAGTCCCGGTGAAGGCTGCCAAACCACAGCCCTGGGGACTGAGGGACTGTGTTCAGCCACACAGCAGGTGGGCCCAGCAGCTGGGGTGAGAGTATCACCAGCTGCACCCAGTCACCCCAGGGTCTCCAACAGGGCAGAGCCAGGAAAGTGGGGCATGGATGCTCTGGCCTGTGCAGGGAAGCCATGTGAGCACAAAGATGATTTTAGTGACTAATGTAGTAGCTCATCCTCCTACACATGGCTAGCTCACAGCAGTGCAACTCACAGCAGCCCGTGAACATCCTTGAAATGCCAGGAGTCCACCAGACGCCTGTGCTCGCAGCTTGACTGCAACTATTGGTGCCTTAACTGGCAGGTGAAATGTTAGGCTTTGTCTCTTCATCCCTTTTCCCAATGTCAGCCCTTGGAGAGACAGCTCCTGGGCGCTGCTGATTGCTTGAGCTCATGAAAGTCAGGAGAGCAGCTGCAGCACTTTCTCGCTGCAGCACTCGGGGAGGCAGAGGGAGCAGGCACCACTGGAGAGCATTAAACACAACTGCCTGCTGCCCAGGCCAGCGCACTGCCATCTCTTCAGGCAAGGATCATCTGCTTTTTGTGTTTTAAAAGACTGCTGCTATTTTAAGGCTGCGCTCAGCATTGTCACATTTGCCATCTAAGCATGACTTTGAATATTTCAATGTCATTGTTTTGTTGGAGTCCCCCGTTCTTATTTGCTTTCTGGGTAATGGAAGGGCAAAGTGCTTCTGAATGGAGGAAAAAGGAGGAGCTGGGGACAGGACGGGATGGGAGAAACTTAGGCTTCTGCTGCCATTTCTCATACTGCTGCAGATGATGGCAAATCTTCCCCAGGTACCAGGGTAGGTTGAGGACTGACCTGTTGGGGATGGCATAGGAGAAAGGGGTCCTGGTGGACAGCATGATGGCCAGGAGCCAGCGACGGTCACTTGAGGCCAAGAAGGCCAAGCGCAGCCTGGGGTGGGCTAGAAGCCGGGGTGGTTAGCAGATTGAGAGAGGTTCTTCTTCCCTTATACTCTGCCCTGGGGAGACCACATCTGGAATCTTGTGTCCAGTCCTGGGCCCCTCAGTTCCAGAAGGACACAGAACTGCTGGAGAGAGACCAGCACAGAGCCAGAAAGATAATGAAGAGAGTGGAACATCTCCCTCCTGAGGAAAGACTGAGGGAGCTGGGCCTCTAACTTGGAAAAAGCAGACTGAGGGGTGACCCCATGAATGTTTATAAATATGGAAAGGATGGGTGTCAGGAGGATGGAGCCAGGCTCTGCTCAGTGGCATCTAATGACAGGAAAAAGGGCAAGGGGTGCCAGCTGGAACAAAGGAGGTTCTACATCAGAATATGGAAGGGACTTCTTCCAAGTGAGGGCGATGGAGCACTGGAATGGGCTGCCCATGGTGGGTTGTGGAGTCTCTTTCTCTGGAGACATTTAAAACCTGCCTGGACATTTTCCTGTGCAATTGGATCTAGGTGATTCTGCTGTGGCAAGGGGATTGGGCCGGATGATCTTTTGAGGTCACTTCCAACACCTAATGTTCTGTGATTCCCTATGCCCAGTTCTGGCTTGTGAAGCCCAGCAGCACGCAGGGAAATGGTGCACCCATCTGCAGCTGCCTGCTGCTGGCAGACAGCCACCCACACTCCCTAGACCCCTCTCCCAGGCACTGTCCCACACAGCTTTCTGCCTGACAGTCTGGGTAAAAGCAAACAGGGGCTCAAGACAGATGAGTCTAATCCATTAATTTTCTAATTCCCTACTTCATTAATCCCTTACTTCACTAACCCCTGTGCTTACACACAGTACTTCCCTTGCCAGCAGTGAGAGTGCCCAGCCTTCCTCCCTGGCACAGTGCAGGGTCCCTGGCATCCCACCAGGCAGTGCCACAGCCTGGCTGCTGCTGCTGCCTCCCCTCTGAAGGCCCTAGGGGCCCCTGCTGTGCTGGGAGTGTCCAGCTTGGGAGGTCAGTCTGCACTATTTGTCAGCTGGCAGATTCTGCAGAAGGTGCCAGTGACTGTTGCAGACATGCAGGAGACACTGGTCCATGAAACCCCAAGCTATGGGGACAGAGCCCCCTAAACCAAATCAGCTTCGTGGAGCCAAACTCATCCTTGATAGAGGTACCCACCCCCTGGAAAGTAAATTCAAGCCCCAGCTCCACCACAGGCACTGAACTGCTGGCACAATCAGATCCTCACTTGCCATGCTTCCTGTGCTGGGAGCACCAAGTCAAACCAAGCCCCTCAAGGGGCATTCTGCAGCCCCCTGAGCCTCTTTTCCCCCTGGGACAGGTTGCTGGCAGCCCTGGCTGCTGCTCAGCCACTTTGCCATCAGATTTAATCCACTGAGCAGCTTGGTGGAGCCTGCCACACAGCCTAATAAATACTTGTTTTAATTTACCTGCTGTTTTAAACACTAAAAAGTTGCACTTCCCCAAGTTGGAGGTGATTGCCAGCATTTCTGGGGGACAAAGCACTCTCTGTGAGCATCTCACCCGAGACAGCTGAGGGCAGCCCTCCGTTTGGGAAGGATTTGTGCTCCGCACACGCATTTGCTTCATGCAGAGGCCCCATCAGCTACAGTTCCTCCACGGGGAAGGAAACCAAGAGGAACACAGCATGTGTGCAAAAACAACAGCAAGGGAGAAAACAGTCAGCAGCTGCTGTCTCCAGAAAGTATTTAACACAGCCAGAATGAAGCAGATCTGGTTTTTCTCAGCCAAGGTGTTGCCCCTGCCTTGCACCTGGCAGAGACCTGACACTTCTAGTCACTTGCCTTCATCCTGTGCGCAGGGAGTGTTTCCTCAGCCCTGCTCCCTGGCAGCTTCCCATGGAGATTTAGCCCAGAAAGAAGACCCCACGCTGGGGTACCAAGCTGCTGTGGGCTGCATGGGCAAAGGCAGCCTGCTGCCGTTTGGAATTCCCATTCATTCCTTGGTCTTTACTTCCCACCCAGCCCCATGCTTGCCAAGGAGACTCTACCACCCCAAGTCAATACAGAAACCCGGCTGAAGACTCTTCTTTGGCAAGCTGCCAGTCCTGAAGGCAGAATCAGGGATGAAGGAGACTTGAGTCTGCAGGATGTGAGAGCTCTGCTCTCTGGCAGCCAGGCTAATAACCCTGTATTGAATTACAGGCCTGGGCTCAGTCGTGGTTGGGGGTTTTTTTTAATAAGATGTCTGTTTAGATTTATCAGCATAATTCCTGATACTGCCTTGTCGGACATCATCATGATAATCTCACTACTGCTTCTGCCAGAGGACTGGGAGGTGAGCAGGGGGGCTGCTGCAGAGTGAGAGGGCAGCAGGGATAGGGCCACCTGCAAGGCACAGCTCTGCGGCCCTGGAACCACTCACCCTCAAGCTGGGGACCCCGGTGAAGACAGAAACAGGGTACGAGCCCCTGCAAGGGACAGAAAGTCAAACAGACACTGGAAGAACCAGAGTGGTCAGGTAAGGAGACACTGAAGCAGGAGAAAACCAGCCACCCCCTGGTCAGCTCTCTGTACCTCCAACGATTTCACTGGGAGGAACAGAAACCTCAAGAGAGGGGGAGGCAGGAGACAAGGAAAACCTGGAGGATCTGCAGAGATTGGAAATGAACAGCCTCTGTTTTGGGATCAATCCCTCACCTCTCCTTAGTTTCTAGTAATTGCATCATTTATTTAAATAAGGCTTCTTGAGGCAGAGAGCACACAAGGAGGAGAGCAGAATGCCACCAGCTAACTCTGTCCATTTTTCCTCTTCCCTCAGCAGGCTCAGACCTGCACACACAAGCACAGCCCTCCTCCTCCTCCCCACCGTCAGCTCCTGCTCTGCTCTGCCCTGCCCTGCCCTGGCAGTGCCCCACACCAGCCCACAGCTTGCAATTCAACTAGCAAGGGGCAAAGTGCTTCTCCCTGGGGACCCAGCACCAAGAGCCTTGCTCCTGGCACAGGGGATGCTGGAGCAGGGTCTGGCTGAGGTGCCACCCAGGGCAGGGATGATGGACAGTTTGGATTTCTGGGCACAGTGCAGTGCAACAGATGTGCCTGTGGCAGCCCATTTACCCTTGTGGAGCATCTCCCTCCCCGTTCAGACAGGGCTGGGGGAGCCCCAGGTGAAAGGCAAGTGATCACATCAGCAAAATCAAGCGAGGCTACCTTTGACACTGGAAATGAGCCTGTGATGGGACTTAATTTCTGGCCCCATCATGATAAGGATGGAGGATGCAGCCACACTGAGGGACACATCCAGGTGACCAGGCAGAGCTGGAGCTCAGTCAAAACCATCCAGGAGCAGCGAGGGACCACAAGCCCCTTGCAAGGGGAAAGCAGGAACATGGCCTTGCAACTTGGAGTGTGAGGAGAAGAGCTGCCAACACCTCAAGAGCAAGTGCCTCCAGCTGTCTCACTGAAGACAGCCTCTGTCACTCAGTGTGGGATCTGTCTGAGGTCACCAAAGGAGGCAGGGGTCTCCACATCCTAACGAACAAGCATCTCTCTCTCCATGCTCTGGCAGTACCTTTGCCAGCTGCTGCTTTGTGCACACACTTGGCTGAGCTGCTCTTAATCAGCCCCTCCAGCCTCCCTTTGTGCATCTGCCCGGGAAGTTGCTCACGTCCGAGCTGGTCTCCTCCCAGAGCTGGCAGCGTGTCCCCATTCTCCGGGATAGCAGGCATAATACAGCAAAAACCCAATTAAGTTGCTCTCTTGTTACCAGAAAGTGGGGATGATCTATTCTCATAGATATTCCGAGATACCCGAGCGAGAGCAATGCATCTAGGAGGCAGATTTTCTAGGGAGAGACACTACACTCATGAGCTGAATTAATTCAGGTTGAATACCTGACCCTAAACAAGCTTTAGTACTCAAATGGAAAAACAGATCATCTCAGTAATGGTGCTTCAAAAGGAGGAAGAAAGCAGCTACATTTGCAGGGTAAAACTACGTCACTATGTGGCCCCTCTACAGGGCAACATCCACCAGTGCCACCTTATTCCGCTGGCACCTCAGTCACCCTGACCCTCACCTGACTGACTCTAGCGTGCAGCCCCATCACTGCTGTGACCTACATTCTGCCTCCCCAGACACAGGGCATCGCACTCACCTTCATTAAACCCCCAGAACGCTGTATAGGGCTGATCTCTGGTCGGGCTGTCAGGAAGAATTACGTCAGGTACCTTACAGGAGCCCAAGCATATTATGCCAACACAGCTACCTTTGTCAGCCAAATCCGACATCTCATCACAAAGACAGTGCTGAGTTCAGCCATCCTCAGCACCTCCAGAGCAAACTGCTCTCTGGGGCAGGTCACTGCACCCAGAGCACTGTGAACCACTCGGTCCAGGGCTGCAGCTCTCTGGGGGGCAGTTCCATTCTTTCTACCATGAGCACTTGCCACTGCAGAGGAGCTTGTGTGACTCTGAAATACAGGGTCCACGGAGTGAGTTCCTTACTTCCAGTCTGTGAACGGCCATCGGAGATGGAGCAGGGTGGGGAAAAGTAGGGTGCAGCATTGCCAGCACCAGGCTACTGCTGACTTGGTATGCTCAGCTCTCCTTCCCCTCAAAGACTGCACCGCAGTCCTTCCCAACAGCACTTGTGACTGCCACTTCACTGGGCCCTAGAGTCCAAAAGCTGCCTTTTCATGGCTGTGCTCACCACTCCCCCACCCCCTGTAATACATCAGGACCAGACTTGATCCCTCTTAAATTGTTTTAATTAGCATTTGTTTTGATATAGGCAATCAGCTGGGGACTGAAGCCTTTCCTAATTCTGCCTGTGGCCAAAGTGGGACAGAGTTTGCAATGTCTGCCCAGGCATGGAGCAAAGCAGGTGGGGCCCACAGATGGGTGCCCACCTTGGTGGGGGTACAAACCTCTCCAGCAGGAGCAAGCAAATCGAAGGAGCAATGACCCATAGGGAAAGGGCAGAGCCACAACCACATTGCCCTGGGAAGGTTTGATGAGGACCCTGGGGAAGAAGAGAAACTGGGTTCCAGTAAGAGCCAGCAAGGCATGATGGAGCCTAGCAAAGGGCTTTCACTGATGCCTGATCAGCAGCCAGCAGTCATCACCCTGAAAACAGGAATTCACTCATCCCCCTCTGCCAGGCTGCCATGAAAGCAAACAACCTGTGAATTAGTTTCCCTAACGGGGCGGCAGTGCCCTGTGCTGAACCAGAGGAAGGGCTGGAGCCCACGTGCCATCAGAGCCAGTTCCTGATCCTATCAGGATATTACTGTACTACTGAACTGGGGATTAAGGGACAAGGGTCTAATAGCTGCGACGGTGTAAAGGGTCCAGCATTAAACTCCAGGAAGGACCATTGCTTCACGCGCTCTCCCTGCTCTGAGGCAGCAGTTGCCTATCACAAAATGCTTGAGGATACAAATATTTTCAACTCTGCACCAAATTCCTGCAGGTTCATACACAAAAGCTGCCTGTGGGTAGCACATGCCCATGTTTGCCAAGCACCAGCCTTCCACACAGCCCAGAAGAGCACTCATGCTCTTGGGCATCCAGTTCACAGACAGAGGTTAACAGGGGAGGCCCAGCAGCACAGGGCTGCAGCTGGAGTGTGAGCACAGACTAGGCACCCTCCTCTCACCTGGAAACCACCCCAGGGGCTCCTGGCACAGAGCAGCCCTCCAGCCTACCACTGTACAGAGTTGCATGGACCCATTGGAAGGGACCGGCCCTGCACCCCAAATCTGCTCCTTGTAGTCCAGGCTGGAGCAGTTCTGGCAAGGCAGAGGCAAGACAGCAGCCAGCTGTCTCGCAGCAGGTCTGTCTTACCGTGCAACCTGATCCACCCTTAGAGCAAAGGGAGCACACACCAGTGCACAGCAAGACTCGGCGCGGACACAGCGTGCGTTGGCAACGGGTGCTGTAGCTCATTTAATGCACAGCAGGAAGCACTGGAGAGCACAAGTGCCACAGTCATGCTTCTGCAGAGCCCTACTGCACATTAGGAACTGTCGGCCGAAGCCCTATTGCTCCCTTTACCCTGCTCTCCATTTCCCTGATCTACCCACAACAGAGCATCTACAGAGCCCTGTTATAACCTGCCCTCGTCTCCCGCTTTCTCTTCTAGACCTCCCTCTCTCCCAGCACCTGCAAGGAGCAGCACAGACATAAGCCAGCATCTGCCTCGTGTGCCAAGGACTGCTCAGAAGTGACAGGTACTTAACCCAGAGCTCTACTGCTCTGCCATGTGCATGGCACAGAGGGAGGCTTTGGGGAAAGCTGTAGCAGTGATGTGGCCATGACCCCCATGCAGGTGGGAATACTGGCCTGGACACTAGCTGGGCCTAAGAAAAAGAGGTCAAGCCTACATTACCATGACATCTCATGCTTTGCCATAGCTACACAGTGTCTGCTATTCACTCTTAACTCTGTAAAGCTGGAGTTAAGAGCCAAGATGTTACAGGCTTGAGTACCAGGGCCCTGTGTCTTACCTGAAATTGGAAAGAGTAGGGACTGGAGCAGGGCTCTAGGCAAGGACAGAAAGGCTACCAAACTCCATTTGCCACCTAACAATTCTGCCAGGCACAGATGAAGTGAAGGCTCATTGGGGTGACAGAGTCCAGTTGCAGCTCTCCACCATGACCTCTCACCCAATTTAGAATCAGAGAATCACAGAATCATTAGGGATTGGAAGGGACCCAAAATGATCATCTAGTCCAATCCCCCTGCCACAGCAGGATCACTTCACTGGAGAAGTTATGGAATCAGAATCACTCAGGGTTGGAAGGGACCACAGGATCATCCAGTTCCAACCTCCCCACCAGGCTGGGACACCTCATCCTACACCAGGCTGGCCAGAGCCCCATCCAGCCTGGCTTTAAACACCTCCAGGGATGGGGCCCCAACCATCTCCCTGAGCAACCCATTCCAGACTCTCACCACTCTCACGGTGAAGAACTTCCTGCTCACATCCACTCTAAATCTACCCATCTCCAGCTTTGCTCCATTGCCCCTACTCCTGTCACTGCCTGACATCCTAAAAATCCCCTCCCCAGCCTTTTTGTAGGCCCCTCTCACATACTGGAAGGCCACAATAAGGTCACCTGGGAGTCGCCTCTTCTCCAGACTGAATAGCCCCAATTTCCTCAGTCTATCCTCACAGGAGAGGTGCTCCAGCCCTCTGATCATCCTCATGGCCCTCTGCACTTGCTCCAGCACGTCCACTTCTCCTGATGCAGCCCAGGATCCGGTTTGCCTTCTGGGCCGCAAGTGCACACTGCTGGCTCACGTTGAGCCTTTTGTCCACGAGCACCCCCAAGTCCTGGAGACATCAGAATCCGTCTGCCTCTTCCAGCAGTGCCATTTCCTCCCTGCTGGACTCATCTCGTCTGTCCCATCGAGTTGTTGGAGCTCTTCCTATGCAGTACTTGGGGTCCCCAGTTCCTCCTGCGTGGTAGATCCTCCTCTGGCATGCTGACCACATCACTCTGCATGGCATCGTCTGCAAACCTGCTGAGTGCGCACTCGATCCCACTGTCTATGTTATTGATACATTAAACAGCACCAGTCCCATTACAAACCCCTGAGAGACAACCATCCACACGTGGGTGTTGTGTGGGGCTTGTGGGTGGAATCAAATGGCCATGCTAGAAACAGAGCAACAGACCAGTAAAGGAGAGAGGGCAGAAAACACAGTGCTCTCCAGGACAAGCAGGTACCCACCACTCTGCTGTCACACCTGCTGGGGCTTTGGCAGTCCCCTCCAGGCATAGTTCATCCTCTGGT
>VXBP01005045.1:7841-35839 GCA_013400115.1 Rhinopomastus cyanomelas | reverse complement strand
TGAGGGGTGGGTGTCAGGAGGATGGCACTGGGCTGTTCTCGGTGTCATGTAGTGATAGGACAAGGGGCAATGGTTGTAAGCTGGAACATAGGAGGTTCCGCATCAACCTGAGAAGGAACTTCTTCACAGTGAGGGTGACGGAGCACTGGAACAGGCTGCCCAGGGGGGTTGTGGAGTCTCCTTCTCTGGAGATGTTCAAGACCCGACTGGACAGGTTCCTGTGTGACTTGGTTTAGGTGATCCTGCTGTTGCAGGCGGATTGGACTAGATGATCTTTCGAGGTCCCTTCCGATCCGTAATGATTCTATGATTCTATGATTCTATGATTCTGGTCTGGTCCTGTGTCCAGGGGTGCTGGAGCATTCAGCTGATGTAGCAGTGCCCATGCAGATTATTGCTGTGAAGGATGAATGAAGCCCCCTTCCAGCACAGAAGGTCCAACCACTATCTCTTCCTGCTGCCCAAGTTTTCTGGCATCTTCTCTTTTTGTAGGTAACCTAAGTCTTGTATCTTCTGTTCCCCTACTCTTGCAGCTCATTAAGGCTGTTAGAGAACACTGTCCTCTACCAAACCTGACCAACTAACCTCTTCCTACACCAAGAACTGGCTGATATTTTTGAGTCCTATTCCCGCATCAAGCAGTTTCCATACTCCTCACCCTTGAAGTGACCAAGTTTCCTTAACAGCCTCTTGTGAGGGACTTCAGCAAAAGCCTTTTGAAAGCTAAATACAATTCTCTGCCCTGCATTTCTCCTTTCCCCAAGAGTCTGTTAGCATATTTACAGGCTCCTGACAGGCTACAGCTAAGAAAAGCAATGGGTTTTTAAGATTACTTCCTGCTTCCATCCAGCAAAGCTCTTATTTTGACTCCCAAAATTGGTCCAGCAAGCATGCACAGCTCTGGTTTGCTTTCCTCAGGCTGCTCTCGTTGGGTTTTTGCACTGCTCTTAGCATGAAGTCTGCCTCAGAGCTGTGTTACCACACTGCAGCAAGCAGTAGCCTGTGAAGTTTGGGAAAGGGGGCTCTGTACTGCTGCGGTGCTGGTCTTGGGAGTGGATAATGCCACACTCCATGTTGTGCAGAGGTCTCCAGGCCTCAGGTAACCATGCAGATGATGCATGGGTGTTGCTTCAGGGTACAGGTCAGCTCAGCCCTACCCAAATCAACCAAGGAAAACTGCTGGGGCAGAATCACAGAATCATTGAGGCTAGAAAAGACTTCTGAGCTCATCTAGCCCAGCCCAGGACCTCACATCACCACATCGGCCAGAACAGGGCATTAAGGGCCACAACCAGTCTGTCTTTCAACACTTACAGGGATGGGGACTCTACCACTGCCCTGGGAAGTCCATCCCAGAGTCTGATCACCCTTTCCATGAGGAAGGGCTTCCTAGCATCCAACCTAACCCTCCCCTGGCTGCTTCAGGCCCTGTCCTCTTGTCCTAGAACACAGTAGTCCAAGCTGAGAGTTTTGTTCCCCAAGAAGCATGCAAGGCATAAGAAATAAATTGCACTGAGAGAGGTAAAAAAATGAGCTCATGGTGTAAGTGTGATCAGTTTTCCCTCCTGTCCTCTATCTTCCCACTCACCTCTCCATCAGGTCTTAAGCAAGGCCAGAAACTGAGCTGGGCACATTCTAGATCTGAAACTCAACAAAAAACTGTGGCTGTCTCTCTGTACAAACTGACACCCAGAGCAGAGCATCTGCTTAGCTTTGTGTCCACAGCGTGTCACCTGCAAAGCACATTCTTAAATCTGAAGATTAAGTCCATCCATACCCACTCTTTCCTGTTCAAAACCTGTATGAACAGTCAGACTGCAGTTGCTTCCAGCCTTTGGCCCAGAGTTACAAACTGGGTTAGGGGAAACATTGAAGTCATTCTGATCCAGCCTCCATCCTCACTTCATACGTAAGACTTTCTTCACTACATGCCTCATGTGAAAAGCTGGAGCTTCAGAAATGTCCTGAGTTGATGTTAAAGACAGCAGCTTTGCCGCAGACAGCTCTTGCTCTAACTGTAGCTCACTACCTGCTCTGCCACCACCTCCAATGGAGGCAGGTCTGGACCAAGAAGAAGTCCTCAGAAAAGCAGGCTTCAGCTTGGCCACAGTGCCCAGCAGTGGTGCCTGCCAACGCCACATTGAGACATTCCAGAAGACCTTTCTTCAACTGTGATGGAAATTTTTCCGTAGGTAGCTTGGCTCTGTCAATGGAAATGGGTATCTGGAAGTGCTCTGCAACACATCTCCCGAGAACGAGCCTCAAGACTCTTCGAGGAACTGTGCAGGGAGAGTAAAGAAGAGACATCAGGCTTAGCTGAAACAGCAGCCCTGTTTTAGTTCATTTTCAAGCAGAGCAGTAAACTAGCTGCCTAGACCTGCATTACCCAAGGCTTCAGCTGAGACAAACCTTCTAGGGCTCCTGAGTTCCAGCACACCACAGGGCCACCTGACGCCGAATCAACACACAAGGGAATCCCATTTTCCAGGCTGCTCTCCTGTCAGATGAGGGATGTGGTTGGCTCAAGGCAGGCTTTAGAGCCTCATTAACACTCTGCAATGAGGCCTGGCAGCAGATGATTTGATTTGAGGTTCATTTCTAGGCCCTGACTGAAGAGAAGATTTGCTTAATGCTCTCTAACAGACTCTTCTGACTGGGAGTTTGAGCGCTGCCTAATCACAGCCTTATTTATTGTAATGTCTTGGCAGCACAGAGTCTAGAAGAGCCAGGAAGGAGTGCAGCTGCTTAGACAGCAGGGGAAGCATCCCTCATGGCCCAGTGGGCACGTGTTCCTTCATCCAGAATCTGCATCCCTTCCCTGCTTTGAGAGGCCAGCAAGACAGATCACTCCCTGATTGCCCCAAACAGCACCGGATCTCTACCTTTGTAAGCAGGACCGCAGAAACGCTCCCCTTTCTCCCTAACGCCGTACGTGAACACAGGAGTGCCTGCTCCTCTTCAGACTGTCGAAAAGATGATGTGAAATCAATAGTCCCAAATGCTCCTCCCTGTTCCCAGCTGAAAGGCTGAGCCTGCTCTCCTCCTGGGAAGGTAGCAGCCATCATCTGACATCTGTAAGCCACCTTGAGTTTCTGAGCTAGATGTACCTATTCCCAAGGCTGAACACAGAGACAAACAGCACATCAATGAAGACAGTAAGTTAAAGCAAGGGTTTGTCATATTTTAATGACATTGATCTTTGGTGTTTCCCTCGTTAGCACTCACGCTCCCTCCATCCTTCATCCACAAGCCTGCTAGGGATGGAGAGTTACAAACGAAAAGGAAAATCACATTTTAGACTAAACCAGAATATCAGAGCCTTGGTTTCTTCACTAGAAACTACATGTACAAGGTCAAGATTTCACATGCAACACCTTACATCACAGACTCATACCTCACACCCTGGCTTGGAGCTGAAAGATGTTTCCCGCCCCCTGCCAAGAAGGTGCAACTCAGTCCTGGCACCATAAAACCACGGGGATTGCTCATTCCTGTCACATAGGCACAGCTTGTGCAAACTGCATCCTGACTAAAGGGATCAGTTTCCCCTGTCCTTCCACCCATCCATACAGCAGCTCTGCTTAGGCTTCTGGCAGGTGCTGGACTAACTCTGTAAAAAGGAACACACCACACTCTAAGGTGGGAGCAGTGCTGTGCCATGAAAACAGGACTGTGGTCTGGAAGACTCCCCTACTCCAGCAATGGAGCTGGAGCATCACACCCAGGTTTGCCAGGGACTGTCTGTCTACAGAAGGATTTCGTTTCTTCACTCTACTGATCAACCTCTTGGCATCAAAGGGCAGGAAAGAAGAAAGTAGCTTTACAAAGGGTGACACTGACCAAATTGCAGGGTTAGGGCTGAGCTCAAGGGATTCCATGAGGCTTCAGAATCAGCATGATATGCAGCCAGCATGGTTCGTATTCCTGTTAACTCTCGAGCAGTGGGAATGTTGTAAGTTAAGTAGGCTTCTTTCCCATGGCTTCCCTTGCAGTACTTATCCCTTCACTGAACTACCAGCATCCTGTCAGAGTCACACATCCCTACTCTTTCAGCTCCTGGCCAGCTGTGAGGTACAGGTCTCTGCTGAGCAGTACAAGGGTAGCACCAACACAAGACTCAATCTCTACCTGTTCCGCGACTCCCCACTGGTGCTGTCATTACTATAGAAGTTGGTACTGTCAGGAAGATGGTTATTATTAGTTAGATCACTGTATTCGGTTGGTCCCTCAGTGTCCATGGAGGACTGGGCCTGCTCTGGCAGGTCCAGATCACCAGCACTTTGTCCTTCACTCCTGCTAGAAGCTGTCCGCAGGTTCAGGCCATGATCTGACAGCTGCATCGACTCTGAAAAGACCTGCCCCGCTAGCCCAGTGGGCTGTGACAGCTGCTGTGAGATCGACTGCTGTGCTGATGTGCTCTCTACTCCAATGGACTCTGCACCAGTCTGAGAACTGCGGTGGATCCTGTGGCTCACAATGATGTTGTTGCCAAAGCCGCCCATGGATGCCATGGTGGTGCTCTGCTCCCGCTGGACCACGGCAGTCATGCCACCTTCTGCCATCAGCCTTTGGATCCTACTCAGGGCATCTTCCCCATTGGCCCCATATTCCGAACCGTCTCCTGCAAGAGAAAGCAGAAGTAACTCTGGTGCATGAGGCAAACTGCAACACAAAACAAACCAAACACGTCACTGCGATATTAGAAGTCCCATGGCCTTTCCTGCTTCACCTGTTTGAGAACACACCAGGCAGATGACAGGACAGCAATCTCCCCAGTATCAGGGAAGATGCAGACAGCCGGCCAAAAGGAATCAGCAGACACAGAACACGAGCTGTGCTTCCCCAGGACCTATGGCCAAGGCCAAAGAAAAGTTTTGCTCCCCTTGACTGCTATCTTTCGAAGAATGCAAAAAAGATCTCTTAAGATGTAGAACCTTTGTCTGTCTCTGAGAATTCCCTTCATAGTCAGGCTGTATTGAGTTTTGAGGTAGTCATGACTGATGAAGACTACTTCTGAAGAAAAAAAATCTCACATTAAAACAGTCCAGGTAGGAGACTAAATCCTCATGGCAGGAAGTCCAGCCCAGCTCTGTTTCCCAGAATCATCCTTTTGCTGCAAACCCTACCCAGACCACTTGGGAAAAACAATCTGTGATCATAAACTGCTAGAATCATTCCACAGTGGGATCCTGGCAATTCTTATTAAAGAGATAAATCTCACTCCCAGCTCCATGAAGCTACTGAAGCAGATTAGAGGAGACAGCCTTAAGCTCTCCTGGCACTAAGGAAAGGAACACACATGTCATCAGAGCTAGATGTATGCAGGAGTTAAAACAATTTAGAAAAAAAAAAAAGACAGTTAAAACTCTTCACGTTATGCAGTCGGCTCATTCCCTTTTCTCACAGGCTCACTTGTACTTGAATCTAACATCACCAGCCTCCTCTGCCACAGGGTACAGCTATTTCATCTTCAAGTAAGTCTGCTGACATACTGCCCCACTCTCCATGTGCTGTGAACATGAAGGGCAAGTTTAATTCTCACAAGACCCTTTCTGCTAGGAATAAGCTAAGTCTGCTATATCCACTAGACCTAGAGCAACTGCACTGCTCCTTGTTGAGACCACAGAGACAGCTGTAACCAAGGAAGAATCTGGATCAGAGCCTGGAGCAGCAAGAATACCCCTTGGGCAGATCCTGACCCACAAGTCTAGCAGAGAAATCCTCTTCAGAATGCAGCTGATGCATAAATTAGGATGCAACTGATGAACTAGCAACCTGGCTGATTAGCACGAAGACAGAGAAGCAGCTATTAGACTGCAAACTTCAGTGTGAAAAACACACGTGCTGAGGGATACTGAAGGAGCCCTCAGTCACAAGCAGAAATAAGCAGAAGATCCGAGAAGCATTCCTTTAGATTTGGTCATCGCGTCCTTCTGAGGGCGTAACTGTGAGCACTGTGTTAGCACTGTCTGGCCATGTCAAGAGGAAGGTTGAGAAAGTCAAGATGTGTAACTCTGTATAGAGGCATTCCAGCCAGCCTGGTACTGCACTTTTGAGAGGTCACTCACTATAAACTAGCCCCATGCAGGAGCACTGGAACTGTCAATCAGCAAGGACCCCCAGGCAATGCTCCTCAGCATTACAAACATGTGCCTCAGTGGACAAGTCCAGGCAGGCAGCACACATCAGAGTACCCCATGCTCCTCTCTGTCTTGTCATTACCACACACCACAGCTACATTTTCAATTGAGGAAGGTGCTTGCTTAGAAAACAGGCAAGGCTCATGCAGCATCTGAAATCAGCTACTCTTAACTCAGGTGACATTTCCACACATTCAACTCCATTTATTTCGAACACAAACCACTACTCCTTGAAAGTAACTATCCAAACTGACCAAGATCAGAGCATCCCAACAGGTGGGAAGTCAAGAAAGGGAGCTACCAGACCTGTGAGGTTAAACAGGGAACTGCTGGCCGTGTGGCAAAGACAGCCGATGGCATCCTGGGGTGGATTAGAAGTGGGTAGTAGATGGAGAGAGGTTCTCCTTCCCCTCTACTCTGCCCTGGGGAGACAACATCTGGAATCTTGTGTCCAGTCCTGGGCCCCTTAGTTCCAGAAGGACACAGAACTGCTGGAGAGAGACCAGCACAGAGCCACAAAGATGACCAAGGGAGTGAAACAGTACTCTGATGAGGAAAGGCTGAGGGAGCTGGGTCTCTTCAGCTCTGAAAAAAGCAGACTGAGGAGTGATCCCATTAATGTCTATAAATATGGAAAGGGTGGGTGTCAGGAGGATGGAGCCAGGTTCTGCTCAGTGTCATCTACTGATAGGACAAAGGGGCAACAGGTGTGACAACAGGGGCAACATTGGAGTTTCCACATCAGTATGAGAAGAAACCTCTTCCCAGGGAGGGTGACAGAGCACTGGGAGGGGCTTCCCCGGGTGGTTGTGGAGTCTCCCTCTGGAGACATTTAAGATTTGCCTGGACATGTTCCTATGCGACTGGATCTAGGTGATCCAGTGGCAGGGGGAATGTACTGGATGATCTTTCAAGGTCCTTTTCAATCCCTGACACTCTGTGAGTCTGTGATTCTTTGGCCAGGGAATTTCTGTCTATGCAGCTGACTGGCTCCTGTGTTAACAAAAAGCTCATCAGCTAATGCATGTCTTTTTCAATACTTTGGCCACGTTCCCCCAGCTACACAAGAGTTTGATAGAAAACACTACAAACAGAAAACATTTGTCAAGCTTTTGGTGGAACTGGGACTACTACTAATAGAAGCATTTCCATTCCTAAATTCTACCTGAAGTACTCGCAGGGAGTACAGCTTGTATCTCTGGGCACAGAGGGCATACAGCAGATAAAGACCAAAGCCCATGGGAGCAAGGGTGAGAGCAGGCCCCTCTGGCTACGTAGTCTACTGACATGCTTTGAGCTTTCTTCCTATTTTCAGCTTTTCTCTTTCTAGAGGGAAAAGGCTGAGGTTTTTAACACCTGTAATCCAAGAGGAAGTAGGTAGTGACCTGTTGTGCCACTTAGACCCTAACAAGTCTATGGGTCCAGATGAATCCCAATTCATCCCAGGGTGCTTAAGGAGCTGGCACAAGAGCTAGCTAAGCTGCTCTCCATCATTTATCACCAGTCCTGAATAACCGAGGCGGTCCCACATGACTGGAGGTTGGCCAGTGTGGTGTCCATCTACAAGAAGGGCTGGAAGGAGGATCTGGGAAACTATAGGCCTGTCAGCCTGACCCCAGTGCCTGGCCAGGTTACAGAGCAGATCATCCTGAGCATCACTGAGCAGCAGGTACAAGGCAACTAGGAGCTCAGGCCCAGCCAGCACGGGTTTAGGAAAATAAGGTCCTGTCTAACCAATCTGATCTCATTCTATGACTGAGTGACTCACCTAGTGGACGAGGGGAAGGCTGTGGATGTGGTCTGACTAGACTTCAACAAAGCCTTCAACACAGTCTCCCACAGCATCCTCCTGGAAAAGCTGGCAGCTAATGGCTTAGATGGAGATACCCTTCACTGGGTTAAAAACTGGCTAGAGATAACCAGGCACAGAGAGTGGTCGTGAATGGTGCCCCATCCAGTTGGTATCCAGTGACCAGTCTTAGGCCCAGTCCTAGTCAACACCTTTACTGACGACCTGAACAAGGGATTGAGTCCACCCTTAGTAAATTCACAGATGACACTAAATTGGGAGGCAGTATTGATCTGCTGGAGGGAAGGAAGATGCTGCAAAGAGATCTGGACAGGCAGGGTCAATGAGCAGAGGCCAATGGGATGAGGTTTAACAGGGCCAACTGCAGAGTCCTACACTTGGGCCACAATAACCCCATGCAATGCCATAGTCTAGGTGACTGTGGTGATGTTAGATCATGGGCCGGACTTGATGATCTTAGAAGTCTTTTCCAGCCTCAACAATTTAGTGATTCTGTAAACCCAGAAGGAGTTAGTAGCCATGCTTGCAAACAAAGCTTCATAATTAGAACTAAGAGTAAGCACTGCAGAGATACTTAAGTTCTCAGAGAACACAGACTAATAACTCTGAGGTGTGAGCTGACCCACCAATTCACATGCTCAAAGATAAAAATATCAGTATTTTAAAATTAATTCACTACTTGCATAAGGGAGGGTCACCACACAGCACAACCAGTTATGAATAATGACATGTCCCTTAGGGCTACAGGCAAAGCTGCCAGTTACTTCTCAACCCAGCTCAGCAGCGTGTTCGCACTACCTTTCTGAGGCAAATTTCTTAGCGATATTTCACCTCAGTGATTTGTATAGAATCTATTTTTGTAATGACAGTTTAAAAGTAGCCCCCATAATTTAATCCCAAGAGAGACAGGTAGCTCACACTTTAAAGATTTGCGCAGTACAGGCTTCCACACTAGATTCTATTTTTCTGATAATGCTTTTCTGGGAGCTTGGAAGAGAAAGCAAAATCTCTGGTTCTATGGGATGTATGACATTCATTTTACTGATGGATAGGCAGATGAAAGGCTAAAGGATCTACCCATGTTTCTAGTTGAATAATTGAGAGGCAGATCTGGAAGCTGATCCTTGGTGTCTTGGTTCCCATTTCTGCACTAATTGCACAAACAACACAGAATCATTATGGCTGGAAAGGACCTCCGGCATCATCAAGTCCTGCCCTCATCCCAACAGCTTCCTAACCCCTAGACCGTGGCCTCTAGTGCTCCAGCTACTCTGTTTTTAAACACCTCCAGGGATGTGGACTCCACCACCTCCCCAGGCAGCCTGTTCCAGTGCCCAACCACTGTCTCAGGAAAAAACTTCTTCCTAAGATCCAATCCAAACTTCCCCTGACACAACTTGAGGCCATTTCCCCTTATCCTATCACTAGTAATTTAGGAGAAGAGACTAGCACCAGCCTCACTACAACCTCCTTACAGCTGTAGCGCACTAAGGTCTCTTCTCAGCCTCCTCTTCTTCACACTAAATAATCACAGTTCCTTCAGCCACTCTTCACAGGGCCTGTTTGCCAGCCCTCTCCCCAGCCTCATTGCCCTTCTGTGGCCCCACTCCAGCACCTCAATGTCCTTCTGATACTGTGGCACCCAAAACTGGACCCAGGACTCAAGGTACAGTCTCAGGAGTGCAGAGTACAGGGGCAGGATCACTTCTCCACTTCTGGTTGCACCATTCCTGATCCAGGCCAGGATATCATTTGCCTTCTGGGCCACCTATAGAATCATAGAATCATTAGGGATTGGAAGGGACCCTGAAAAGATCATCTAGGCCAATCCCCCTGCCACAGCAGGATCACTTCACTGGAGAAGTTATGGAATCAGAATCACTCAGAGTTGGAAGGGACCACCTGATTATCCTGTTCCAACTCCCCCCCCCAGGCTGGGACCCCCCACCCTAGACCAGGCTGGCCAGAGCCCCATCCAGCCTGGCCTTAAACAACTCCAGGGATGGGGCCCCAACCACCTCCCTGGGCAACCCATTCCAGACTCTCATCACTCTCATGTTGACGAATTTCCTGCTCAGATCCACTCTAAATCTGACCATCTCCACCTCTGCTCCATTCCCCCTAGTCCTGTCGCTACCTGACATCCTAAATAGTCTCTTCTCAGCCTTTTTGTAGGCCCCTCTCACATACCGGAAGGCCACAATAAGGTCACCTCAGAGCCTCCTCTTCTCCAGACTGAACAGCCCCAATTTCCTCAGTCTATCCTCATNCCATGTCACCGACAAAGATGTTGAACAAGACTGGTCCCAGGACCGATCCCTGAGGGACTCCGCTTGTCACTGGCCTCCACTTGGACATGGATCCATTGACAACCACTCTCTGGGTGCAGCCATCAAGCCAGTTCTTTACCCATCTAGTGGTCCACCCATCAAAGCCATGTTCCACCAGCTTGGAGACCAGAATGTGGTGTGGGACAGTGTCAAAGGCTTTGCTCAGGTCTAGGTAAACAACATCAGTTGCTCACCCCTCATCCATTAATGTTGTGACCTGTTCATAGAAGGCCACCAGGTTTGTCAGGCAGGATCTGCCCTTGGTGAAGCCATGCTGATTGTTCCAAATCACCTCTTCACAAATCTCCTGTCTCAGCAGTGCCTTCAGGAGGATCTGCTCCATGATCTTACTGGGCACAGAGGTGAGACTGACTGGCCTGTAGTTCCCTGGCTCTTTCCTCCTACCCTTTTTGAAAATAGGAATTATGTTTCCCCTTTTCCAGTCAGTGGGGACTTCACCAGACCCCCATGACTTTTGGAATAGAATAGAGAGGGGTTTAGCATGCTTTGGCCAGCAGATCCCTGAAGCGATCAAAGTCTGCATGCCTAAAGTCCAAGGACATAAGTTTGGAACACTTTCTCCTGGTTGTCCTGAGGATCTGAAATTCAATGGCTTCATGGTCACTGCACCTGGGCACCCTGCTGGCTCCTGTTCAGCCAACTGTCAACCAACACTCCCACATCCTTTTCTGCCAGGAAGCTCTCCACGCACTCTTCTCCCAGCCTGCAGTGCTGCTAGGGGTTGTTCTGACCAAAATGCATTACCTGGCACTTAACTTTGTTAAATCTCATCCCACTGGCCTCAGCCCATCACTCCAGCCTGTCCAAATCTCTCTGCAGAGCCTGCAGATTGACACTGCCACTTCACTTCCTATCTTCCGCAAATTTACTGAAGGTGCATTTGATCCCCTCATCTAGGTAAAATCTGATAACAGCATTGCAAGAATGTGTTCAGCTGAGGTAAAATAACAGGTACCACAAGGTTCAGCTTGGGACAGCATACTCCTGCCCATGCAGCCCCCAAGACAGGTTCCTAAGGTCTTAGATTAAAGAAGTTACACTGCATGCATATACATGAATGTGCTTGTAAGTGCTCCTGGGGCATCCTCGGGATGCTTTGCTTATACCAGGTAAGCTTCACTTGCATGTGCTGCTTTTTCACTACTAACAGTTTGAAAAGATTGAATCCCACAAACCCAAACCTTCATTTTACAAACGTTTTCCATCTCAGTATCTGCTGTAACCTCTGAAAGCACTTGGACAGGATGGAGATTTGCCCTGGCTAGTGAGAAACACTCCAACCAAACAGGTTACAAACTCTACACAGCGTGATGGCATGTTGCTCCCCCAAAGAAGGGCAAAGTAGCAATCTGCTGACAGCCGGTCTTTTGATGGCTATAATTTCAGTAGTTCATACCATGTACTTACTTGCACAATGAGCATGGAGCTGGCTATCTGAATGTTAAGCCCTAAAGACAATGCAAATGACATGAATTGAGATTACAATTGCTTTTAATTACTTCCATTAAGCTGCTGGCTTTTTTGATCATAGGTTATTTATTTTAAACAACTGGTTTACCTGAAAGATTTACTGATGTACTGTTAACAGCCAGGGGACAGCACGGGCAAACAACCAAAGAGCCCTGATGCCCTGTAAAAGTCCTTTTTCCTTCAGCCTCTAGCATTGTTTGCATATTTTTAGTCCCTGATGGTTGCATCCTACTCCACAGATCCAGCAGCCTGAACCTGTCTGGACTAGGAATTAGAATTTCTACAGGTTAAAGTTTTGGGCCATTAATCTCATTAGGGATTGTGTTGATTCTTAAATGACATTTAATTTGCCTGCTGAATCCATCCCCTTTCATGCCTGTCCATTTGCAAGGGAAAGCTCAGCAGAGCTCCCAACTGACTGCTTCCAACTGAGTGCCTCTCAGTTACAACTGCATCACCATTTCCACTCTATCAGCTGAACAGAAAGCAGGAGCTGGTTTAGGTATTTCTTGGTATCTCTCCTTGTTTTAGCCCAACTCTCTTTGCGCTCTGTGTGGCTTGGGAGCAGAGTTCCTGAGGCAGCTATCAACTGCTCCCAAACAAAAAGACAGACATCAGAAGGATTCACTTCTAATAAAATCATGATATACTAATTCCTCCAAAGAAGGCATAGAGATAATCAGAGCAGCAAAGTCTCTGCAGAGCTTTGCATGAGAAAAGGAAATTATGTATACCTGCACAGAGCTTAATTGGACTACTGATGCAATTCTGCACATTTTCTTGGTGGGTTTTTTTACAGCAGGCATGTATTTGCAAGAAAGCCCTGAGGCAGAACTCCCCACAAGATAGGGGCTAACAGAACACCTGGGGAGACTACATCTGGAATATTATGTCCACTTCTGGGCCCCTCAATTCCAGAAGGACACAGAACTGTTTGACAGTCCAGCGCAGAGCCACAAAGACGATGAAGGGAGTGGAACAGCTCCCTCTCAGGGAGCTAGGTCTCTTCAGCTCGGAAAAAAGGAGACTGAGGGGTGATCCCATTCATGTTTATAAATACGGAAAGGGTGGGTGTCAGGAGGATGGAGCCAGGCTCTGCTCAGTGTCATTCAGTGACAGGACAAGGGGCAATGGGTGTGAGCTGGACCAGAAGAGGTTCCACATCAATATGAGGAGTAACTTGTTCCCAGTAAGGGTGACAGAGCACTGGGAGGGGTTGCCCAGGGAGGTTGTGAAGTCTCCCTCTGGAGACGTTTAAAACCCACCTGGACATGTTCCTGTATGACTGGATCTAGGTGATCCTGCTATGGCAGGGGGATTGGACTGGATGATCTTTCAAGGTCCCTGTAATTCTGTGCCACAGGACTCAATTCTGGGGAAAAGCATCAGCCTTTTTCTAAAAAAACATTCAAGGCTGATATTTTTTCTTTTTTTTCTACTTTTGGTTTTTTTCCCATCATGATGAAGTGATAACTAAAAGACTTTACTCAGAATCACATTTGATCACATCTGCTGCTGCTAATACTGTCTTTATGTAATGAATGACATCTTCAAAGCCCCAATTAATCTTCACAGCCCCTCATGTACTGTACTGTGGGGAGCTTTATTCCTGTTTGGTAGATGATTAGTAATTAGCCCCAGGTCACAGGCTGGGTTAATGGTAGCACACTTTTCCCACTTTTTTCCCCCCTTCATCATGTCCCTAACATCTAGATCCTGCTAGTAGGGAACACTGTTTCCTTTAGAACAGGCAAAGAGTGGGCAAATTAACCCTCAGAAAAGTAGCACAGCATTGAGTCTATTCTGCCTGAACACACTGGATGAGCATCCCAAGAGTTTATGATGCTGGAGGTACCATAACCTTAACAGCACAAGGAGCACAATGGGGCTCAAGCACAACATGAAGCATGATGAACCAGTGCTTCAGACCACTGAACCATTGCTATCACAAGTCCTTGGCTGCCTGGTTGAGGTGTTGGTAACAGCAGCTGAAAATTTGTCTCTCTGCTTCATGACAGGTCCTTATACTCTTTGTCTGTCATGGATTGCAGAGGTTTTCTTAGCCCCTCATGAGAGTTCATCTCTTGACAGCTCCTTGCTTTGACCTGCTCTTGATCCTTTGCACAGAGTTTTCCATTGAGGATGCAACTAGTATTAGAACTGATCAACTACAGAGCAAGATCCCTTGGCTTACCTCCAGCACATATGCTCACACTGGAACAACTCTTTTGTTCTACAGATCCTTATATAGTAGGTGGGAGTCTAACAGTCCATTCTGCATGCAAGGCCACTTGCAAGGGGACATGTGACACATCACCATCTGAGCCAGAAATCACATCAGATGAGGAAGCCACCAATCTTCTTGCAAGCAAGCAAGAGAGACAAAGAAGTTGTCTCCACCCTGGGTTTGTTACCTTTGTTCATCAGCAGGACAGCAAGAGATTCAGGTGATTCTCAAATGCACCTTCCACCACCATTCCTTTCTTCCAGGGCCCATTTCTGCTACCACTTTCCCCTTCCAGCAGCACAGTGCAGGAAACAAGTGAGGATGATTGCAGTCACTCCCAGTGCATTCTGTGGCTCCTTCCTCCTCGGGGTAAACTGTGCCAACAACTCCTTCTCTGTGTCAACATAGCACCCCTCTCATGGGAGACAGGCACTGAATCACAAAACTGGTTTGTTTGGAAGAGACCTTTAAGATCCTTAATTCCAACCATTGACCTAGCACTGCTACTGAATCATGTCCCTCCACGCCACATCTACGTATCTTCTAATACCTTCAGGGATCGTGACTCATCTTCAGGGATGGGGTAGGGATTCTTTTCCTCCAGTGATCTCTGAGGACTCCAAAGGCTCAGCTTGTCCTGTCACTATGAGCCAAAGGGGAATGGCTGCTCTGGTGTGTCTTCCCCACTCCTTCCTCACTGACCTGAGGCCATAGCCCAATCTCTTTCTCCTTCCTCTTCCAAAATGCTCTGACTCAAACAAATGCTGGCCTTGCCTGACCAGTTTCCCCTTAAATATATTTATTGTGAAGATGCTGTCTGGCTCAGCCTTTAGGCACTGGCAGGTCTGACTCGGACTTGGAGAAAGCTCTCCTGAAGCTTTGCATAAGGGCCACTCCATCAGCCCCCTCCCTCCATTACCAAAGCCTTTCCAGACTCAAGCCCAACAAACCATTTCATTAATGGTCTAGTTAAAAATCATAACCTTGATCTGAAAACAGAAAGGTTAATTAGAAAGAATGGGATAATGAAATCTTTAAATGGTCATGGAAGAGCAGCAAAGAGAAGCACCAACTCCACCAGTGTTGCAGAGCAGAGAAAGACTCCTAAGACTGCAGCATCAGCCGTTGTGGTCTTGATGCCAGAAGAACCCTTACTGTAGCCTTTTTCTTAGTCTGCATACCACAGTGAGTACAAGAACCAGCCCCCACAAGTTCAGTGTTCATCCACATATCCTATGTTCTATTCTCGTTTGCACACCCTCCTCTACGATCTGACCTACAGAGGCCAACGCCAGCTCTGCTGAGACAAGCAGAAGGTAAACTCCAGGGGTCAGGAATTTGCCACTTAATTTTGTACAGAAGACCCACAATCAAGGAAAATCAAAGCTTTATTGAACATGCTGGATACTGCACAACAGAAACTGTGGAAGAGTCATCTTTGCTTATAGTGGGCAGATCTTCCTTCTCCCAGTCCCTCCATTTGCCTTCTGGAACTTGGGTGGTACAGCTAGAGCCCTGGCCAGTGCAGGCTAAGTACCTTGGCCTTCTCCACATCCCTCATGGCCAGATTTCTGTTTTCCTTCTGGAGAGGCCTCACAATTTCCTCAGCCTTTCTTTTGTCACTGTTTCTTGTCTCCTTTATGTCTCTGGCCAGATTCAATTCTATCTGTGCTGTTGCTTTCTTAACTTGAGCCCTGGCTGCTCTGACAAATTCTCTGCAATCCTTCCATTTAGCCCATTCTTCCTTTTCTTGATCTGGAAAACAGTTCATTCTGCTCTCTAAAATCATACGAAAAAGACATCTTCTCTACTGACAGTCACACAGTGTTGGAAGGGACCTCTAGACATCTAGTCTGACCCCACTGTCAGAGCAGGTTTATCTAGAGCAGGTTGCACAGGATCTGAAAGTCTCCAGAGAAGGAGAGTCCCCAGCCTCTCTGGGCAGCCTGTTCCAGTGCTCTGCCATCCTCAAAATAAAGCTGTTTTTCCTCATATTTAAATGGCACTTCCTGTGTTCCAGCTTATACCTGTTGCCCCTTGCCTTGTCGCTGCACATCAGTAAGAAGAGCCAGCCTTCTGACACCTGTCCTTTAGATATAAGCATAGATAAGATCCCCTCCTCAGTTTTTTTCTTTCCAGACTAAAGGACCCAGCTCTCCCACCCTTTCCTCATAAAAGAGATGTTCCTAATGGTCTCTATAGCCCTCTGATGTACTATCTCTAGTAGTTCCTTTTCCTTCTTGAACTGGGCAGCCCAGAACTGGACACAGTACTTTGCACGTGTCCCTCACAAGGTCAGAGTAAAGGAGAGAAGTTTTCTCAACCTACTTGCTAGTCTTCATTTATCTCAGTACAGCATTTGCCTTCCTGGCCACAAGGGCACACTGCTGGCTTAACGCCAACCCATAATCCACTAGGACTCCCAGATTCCTCTCCTCAGAGCTGTTCTCCAGCAGGTCAACTCCCAACCTACATTGGTGCAAGGAGTTAGTCCTCCCCAGGTGCAGGACCCTAAACTTGCCCCTGCTGAACTTCATTAGGCTCCTCTCTGCCCAGCTCTCCAACCTGTCCAGATCTTGCTGGATGGCAGCAGAGCCTCTGGCTCTATCAGCCATCCCTCACAGTTCTGCGTCACCAGCAAACTTGCTGAGGGTACACTCTGCCCTTTTTTCCAGGTTACTGATGAGTATGTTGAACAGGACTATTCACACACACAGAGATTCACTCTTCTGATCATCCTGGGCTGGCAATTGGCAAATAAAGCTGAAGAGACACCTCTCTGCTGGAGAGACAACAGTGCCCAAACAAAGGGAAAGGATGTGGAACCTATGAGGTAACTCCTCATTCACCAGGTAAGCTTTGTCGAATAAAAGCACTGCTCGAGCTCCTACCTTCCCCAGTCCCTGCAGAGGTGGATTCCTGCTCCTGTACCTCTCTCTCTGTCTGAGTCTCAGCATTCTGCAGCTGTGGTGCCAAGGTCTGGGTACCCTGTGAAGTCACAGAGGTGGGAGGATTTCGGGGTTGCAGGCCTATGGCATTCATCAGGCCCATGTCCCTGTCTGTTCTCCATGTGGCTCTGCTGGTTCTGGAAAAGAGAGAAAAACAAGTGAGACTGGGAGCACTGGAGGTGATGTGCTCCAGCAAGATTGAAGCATTCACCTAAGTCTCTTATTGCCTCCACTCCAACCATGCACCTGTTAGCCATTGTGCAGATGGGACTAGAGGGGACTATGACTGTAGTTATTTACACACAGAGACACCCTCCTCCAGCCTCAGCTTGCAGGTCCCTTGAGTTCTAAGCCAGTCTACTCACCTTTCCACAGCAGCAGCATGTCTGACGGGCACAGATAGATAACCCTGCAGCATGACTTATAACTAAGCCTGTACAATAACTGTTTGGAGTCACTGAGTTGAGTGCCTACAACATGCAGAGCAGGATCATAAACACACACATAACCACCCTCTGAATGCTGGCAGGGCAGTTTTAACTGCCAGGGATGCAGTCCAATGCTTAGACGCTCTTCCAAAAACTGACCTCTGGCATTCAGTGTTGGAAATGGTAGAGATTCTAGAAAAGGCAGTCTTCTTCACAATCTTTTTTAATAAGGCTTTGAAATCTGCCACACTTTTCTTGCTCTCTCTTTTGAGCTAGAGCAGCACTCATTCTTGAGAAGGATCTTGAAAGCAAAAACACTGCTCAGTCCACCACATGATATCCACACTGATATGTGCTGTCAAACGCTTTAGTAGTGGCAGTATCCACTGACATGGCAGAGTAAACAATTTCTACTTCTTATTTCTCACTCGCAGTCAGCACAAGGCTGTAGGATAGCACAGACATTGTGCTGTACACCGGCTCAAAAGTCCCTTGAGATCCTGGAGCTCACAATTCAGGACAAGACTGCCAACCTCTTGCTGAGAACAGCTGTCTTAAGAGGTACCTTTCATTGGGACAAGAAGCATCACCCTTATGCTTGTAACAACTAAGGTGTGCATCACCAGACAAAGTGGATGAAGCAGCCTATAGGGCTGTTAAGGGATTCAGCTTCATTTTTAGAGTTACTGCTAAGAAACTACTGTCATCCAAACACCCCAAGTCATTACAATTAATAACCAGGACCACCCTGTGGATTCATTTCCTCCTCATTCTTCAGTTATCCTCAAAAGGCCTTGACTCTGTGTGGTGCTTCTGATGCATCAAGTCCCACACGTTTCTTCTGCACCTTGGTCAATGATGTTACTGAGGCCACAGATTACACAGGCACTTCACTATCACTGGCAGCATTTTTGACCACCAAATGCCACTTACTGTAAGCAGGCTAGGTGGCCCAATTAGGCAGTGTCAGAGGTGCAAATGATTCCATAATTAAAGCTGCTAGCGCTAAAGGATCAAAGACTAAGAAGTGCTGCTGTGAGAGGTAACAAAAGCAGCATAAAAGGTCAGGTCTGTAACCCACACGCAGGGTTAAGGTCACACGCAGGGTTATACTCACCCAGGCCTCTCAGTGCTCCTGCTGCTGGAATGCACAGTGAAGACATTCTCATTCAGCTGGTCCCAGTGGTACTCAACTCCAGAGCTTAAGGCCCTTGAAACCAAAGAAGGAAAAATATTAGCATAGCAGGACAGTTTTCCAGCTAGTGCAAATTCTGTTGTCACAACACAAAAGCCAGCACTGAGTCCTGGGTCCAGCTTTGGGTGCCACAGCATGAGGACACTGAGGTGCTGCAGTGGGGCCAGAGAAGGTTAGTGAGGATGAGGAGAGGTCTGGAAAACAGGCCTTGTGAAGAGCAGCCCAGGAACTGGGATTATTTAGAGAAGAGAAGGCTGAGAGGAGACCTCAGTGCTCTCTACAGCTACCTCAAAGGAGGTTGCAGTAAGGCTGGTGCTGGTCTCTTCTCCCTAATTACTAATTATAGGATGAGGAGAAACTGCTTAAGTTGGGTCAAGGAAGGTTTAGATTGGATCTTAGGAAGAAATTATTTCCTGAGACAGTGGTTGGACACTAGAACAGGCTGCCCAGGGAGGTGGGGGAGTCCACATCCCTGGAGGTGTTTAAAAACCGGGTAGCTAGAGCACCTGAGGCCATGATCTAGGGCAGGGGTCCTCAAACTTTTTAAACAGGGGGCCGGTTCACTGTCCCTCAGACAGTGTCAGGGCCGGGCTATAGTTTGTGCTGCCTGGCTTGTCCTGCCTGGGAGCTGGAGGGAGGGAGGGAGAGATGGGGGAGCTGCCTGCCTCAGCCCAGCCGCACAGTCGGCAGGAAGTAATCTGCGGCTGCTCGGTTTCCGCCCCCCAACCCCCAGTGGGGTGGGGTAAATACTGGCGGGCTGCATTGGAGACCCTGGGGGGTCGTATCCTGCCTGCGGTCCAAGGTTTGAGGACCCCTGATCTAGGGGTTAGGGAGCTGTTGGGATGAGGACTGGACTTGATGATCCTGGAGGTCCTTTCCAGCCATAATGATTCTATGATTCTATGCAGAGAGAAGTCTGTTAAGTACTAAAAGCCAACAACTTAGGCAAAACAACCTCCTTTTCTGCATGGAGGTACTACACAGCTCAGGTATGTTCCCCTGAAGAAACTAAGGCCAAGCTCTAAAAATGATTGACAAAATTAGTCACACATGACGAGAACGCTGAAATAAGATTCACTGCATTGGCTTAAACAGGATTTAAGAAGTAAACTGACATAGCACAGGGCAGCACAGGTCATGTGGGTAACTCCCGAGCTGGCACATCCCAGACTAGGAACTGAAGAGGAGAGAGGATTAGGACAGAAGTCCCCCAGCTCTACCTAACAATACAGCCCAGCAGCAAGAGGGCACAACCAAAATTCTTTGCAAGTCTAAGGTGGCATAAATAACCCTGATTGTTTTTCCACTTCCACCACCCCTAGTACTGAAGGTGGCAGCAATAAGCAAAGGCACTGTTCTTCACATCCTGCCACACATGGAAAGGCCCAACAATAACAGATGAAGTACTGTGTCTTCTACAGCACAGAGTGAAATTTTAAGACACTGCTGTCTGCAATCCCACCTATCAGCACAACCCTGTTACTTTGCTGGGCAGTAACTGCCTTTGGCCAAAGGTACCAGGCAATTTCAGAGCAAACCCTTGTGAGCACAGCCCATGTATGAGTAGCCAGGGGGGGAACATGAGGCCAAGTACAGAAATTCCTAACTAGCTAAGTTTTACAAGATGTGCAGTTCAAAATTAAAAACACATCGAAATTTAAGTCAGGTATGAAATTCTCCTATTTATATAGGATATGTAAATATGTTCCTGTCACATGAAAGTAAACACATCTGGAATCTTGTGTCCACTTCTGGGCCCCTTGGTACAAAGAGGACACAGAACTGCTTGAGAGAGTCCAGTGTAGAGCCACAAAGATGATGGAGGGAGTGGAATATCTCCCTCCTGAGGAGAGGATGAGGGAGCTGGGTCTCTTTAGCTTGGAAAAAAGGAGACTGAGGGATGACCTCATTAATGTTTATAAACACAGACAGGGTAGGTGTCAGGAGGATGGAGCCAGGCTCCGCTCAGTGCCATCCAATTATAGGACAAGGGGCAATGGGTGTAAGCTGGAACAGAGGAGGTTCCACATCAATCTGAGAAGGAACTTCTTCGCAGTGAGGGTGACACAGCACTGTAAAGGGTTGCCCAAGGGGGTTGTGGAGTCTCCTTCTCTGGACATGTTTAAAACCCACCTGGCCATGTTCCTGTGCAACTAGATCTAGATGATGCTGTTATGGTGACGGGATTGGACTGGATGATCTTTTAAGGTCCCTTCCAATCCCTACTGTTCTGTCATTCTACTAATACAGTATATACGAGTATGTTCCTATCAGATGAAATTCTCCTATTCGTACTGGATATATGAACATGTTCCTAACACTCAGAGGAGCAATGGAAAGGTCACCCTTCTCCACAACTAGTAGCAGAGGCATTTTCATGTCCTGTACGACTGGTACAGCCCACTAATTTTCCAGAATCCTGCAAACTTTGCCTCCCTGCAAACAAGCGATGATGCAGAATACATCCTGACACCTACTCAAATTGTCAAAAGGCACTGCAGAAGCCAGACGGCAATGTGCTCGGTGCAGCTGGTAGCCACATGCCTGCTTCAGGGAGGATGCCCACTCAACTCAGAACACTACGGAAGATCGCTGGCCACATTTATTTAACTGTACAGTCTTGCCATCTAGGTTAAACAGTGGGATTTCTGAAGATGCTCTGTTCAAACTCCCACCACTTAAGAGAGGTCAACCATGTAAAGTCAGAGGCATTTCTGTCTCAACAGCATGAGCACGCACAAGTTTATTCCTAAGCTGTTAAAATACCTCACAGAGAGGGGCATGTAGCGGGGACACAGGGGAGCTGAAGAGAGATATGCAGTTCATCTGATCCACAGGGGCACTACAGCTAAAACACAAGTGACTTCCAGGAGTCAATCTTCGTAAGCTGCCTGTCTAGAGGCTTGCATGTAGCAGATGAGCAGATTCATGACACAGAGGCCACATTAACTTAAAAGAATTAAAAGGAATTTGTCTTAACATTCCAAGGGAGAAAATTTTAAATAATTAATTAGCCTTCCAATACATTCAACAGGAGTGACACACGGAAACAAGCACCAAGCTGATGACAGGGCAGAAGGAGAGAATTTTGTATGAAAGCTTCGATATGCAGATAGCTCAGGACTAGCTAATGCTGAGGGTGAGAGCACTGTCCTTAAGGGACATGAAGCTCCATAGCAAAACCTGCATTAAGGATAATGACAAGAGAAGCCCCTCAAAGACAGTTATTCTACCAAAACAGTTTTTTAAAGCAGCTCTTCTCAGAGGTTTTTACACCATTCAGAGTGCTAAGGGAAGTTGTAATACACACCTGAGGTAACGAGAGAAACCTCCTAGTCCTGAATGCGACTCCTGTTAGACTGACGCTGTAACTACACATCAACTACTTTGACACATATAAGAGACACACTCCAATTTTGAGGAGGACATCACTGCTGAGGCTGTTGTTAAATGTGTGTAATCAGATGGACAAAGCTCTCAAGCAAGGTGGGCCCAGAGTTAAGATTTGCTCCTGTTAAGGTTTTTGCCAATGATACACTGCACTACACAGTACCATAGAATCAAGGTGGGAAAAGACCTTCAAGACCGTCAAGTCCAACCATCTGCCCTGCAACTCTCGACCACCAACCCATCTCCTGAAACACTATGTCTGCCCATTTGTTGAACCCCTCCAGAGACTGCCTGCACTCCATCCCTGAGCAGCCTGTTTCAAGTCATCTAATTCCTAGGATTCAATCTGAACATCCTCTGGCACAACCTGACCCCATTTCCTCTTGTCCTATCGCTAGGGACTAAGGAGAAGAGGCCAACACTCACCTCACTCCAACTTCTCTTCAGGTAGTTGTAGAGAGCAGTGAGGTCTCCCCTCAGCCTCAGTGTAATTCAGCCCAAATCATCTAGTTATTTCTGTCTACAGGCCTTTATGAAGTTCCAAAGGAAAATACAAAGAACTAGCTGAGAGAAAGACCACGAGATTTAGTTTTTAACTGGAGGAAGGTTTGTTTAATATGAGCTGCTTGCATCAGAGACATAATCCAGCCTGAGTGCTCTAATGCCATTGAGTTGTAGGGATGATATAACTTCCACAGTAGTTTGAGCATTACTAAAGAAATGCACGCTAAGGTGAATAGGAACTGAATCTCAGAATTTCTTTGGTTACCATCCGCATGAAACAGCTTGGAATAAGCAAAGCAGAAATAAAACCAGTAAGAATTTCTTGAATTTTCACTGATTTTCTGTTTATCCTTAAAGACCAGTAATACAATGAAGAGAATAAAGGAAGCTCTATGAAAACAATGACAAATGAAGCTCCCTGCAGCAGGCAGGCAGTCAAATCACTGCTTGCACAAAATTTAAAGCCGGACAGTCGAGATCACATTAAGACTGTGCATTCAATCGAAGCACCCAAACCTCAAGGAGACTTCACTTCCCTGGGTTCTCACTCAAGTTCATCTTGCAAGCAATATTCAGTAGATTAGAACTTACTGCTTCTCTATACTGAAAATAACTTAGAATAACTCTGGATTTGCGGAAGATAAGAGCCAGTATTCCTGAGTAACTCTTCCGCTTACGAAGTAGAGCAACTTGTTCTTGAATAAAATCACATATCCTGGAAGACAGCGATTACAGGTTACTCCATAATACTATCTTGTAGAACTTCATGTACAAGTAAGACCTTGATGAAAAATGATGTTCCAGGGAACAAGAGGGGTGGCTGAAGAGCGCTGGCATCCTATACTACTGCAACTGGTCCAGTTGGAATTCCAACAATAAATTTTACTGGAAGGCTGTACTGAATTATTCACTATTACAGCTGAATATATTTATTCTGGTTAAAGACAGTGATTGCACACTGATCACAAGACTATGCTCAAGCACCACATGCACAAGAGATGGAGTCCACATGCAAGTGCTGCAAGTTTTGAGCTGCTAGCTATGAAGTTACAGAGAACTTGGAAGTCTCTGTACACATGAAGCATAACCAGAAAGAATACCAGAGTAGTTTAGTACCAGGAAAACATTGAAACAGAGAAATCTCTGGGTCTCAAAGTACGGTGCAGAGATTCCCCTAGAACACAGTTTCAAAGCCCACAAGTCATTCTCTGTATTACACCACATCTAAATTAACCTGAGTTAAATATCAAGTTCACAAAGGGACAATTATGCTGTATAAACACATGATATTATATATACTACATGATATTAAATATATAGAATATAGCATTAATATAATACAGCATGGGATAATATAATACAGTATACACTAGACAATAACATTCATATCCTATATATAGTTACACTGCACTGTTTAATAAAGAGCCAACGTCTGCATGCCAACTGTGTCCTGGGCTGCATCAAAAGAAGCAGTGACAGTCAGTTGAGGGAGTTAATTTTCCCCCTCTACTCTGCACTGGGGAGACCTCACCTGGAGTCCTGTGTCCAGTTCTGGAGTCCCCAACATCAGAGGGACACACACCTCCTGGAACACATCCAGAGGAGAGAAACTCACACGATCAGAGGGATGGAACACCTCCCTTGTGAGGACCGGCTGAGCAAGTCGGGGTTGCTCACTCTTGAGGAGACTTCCAGGTGACCTTCTAGCAGCTTTCCAATCTCTGAAGGGGGCTAAAAGAAAGCTGCAGGAGGACTTTTGACAGGTGGTAGAGAGAGGACAAGGGGAAAGGGTTCCAGACTTGACGAGGGAAAATTGACGTTGGCCATGCAGAACAAAGTCTTTGCTGTGAGGGTGCTGAGATGCTGGAACAAGTTGCCCAAGGAAGTTGTGACTGCCCCATCCCTGGCAGTGTTGAAGGCCAGGCTAGCTGGGGGCCTGAGTAACCTGATGTAGTGAAGGTGTCCCTGCCTGTGCAAGGGGGTTGGAACTGGATGATCTTTAAGTCCCTTCCAACCCTGGCCATTCTATGATTCTAAGTTATTTGGCTTTCAAGTGAAGACTCAAACAATTCACTGGCTTGCTCATAACTGGGGCAGAAATCTTTGCAGTTAAAAGACTCCCATGTTTGCATACTGTACCAAGTACTTAATAGCTCTAAGTCAGCAGCTCTCAGGTTGGTTGACTCGAAGGGGTCCATGAAAGATGTGGAAAGCAAGCATACCCCAAACAGCTCAGACTGCTCATTAGAAACTTTTAAAAGTCCATAAATTCATAAAGATTGAAAGACACTACACTAGACAGATGTGAAACAAAGGATCCAGAAAGCCTAGCAAGACATGGGAATGAAATCGAGCTAAGTGAGACACACTTCAAACAGCCTCAGAATCACAGAACGGCTCAGGTTGGAAGTGACCTCAGATATAATATAATCCAACCTCCCTGCCATGAGCAGCGATGCCTCTTGACTAGAACAGGTGGCTCAAAGCCTCATCCAACCTGGGCTTGAACATCTCCAGGGAGTGGGGATCCACAACCTTCCTGGGTAACCTATTCCAGAGTCTCAGCCCCCTGGTACTGAAGAAATTCTTTCTAAATTCTAATCTAAACCTCTTCTCCTTCAGTTTAAAGCCATTTCCCCTTGTCCTGTCACTGGACACTCTTTTAAAAAGTCCCTCTCTAGCCTTCCTGTAGTTTCCCTTCAAATACTGAAAGGCTGCTATAAGGTCACCCCAAAGCCTTCTCTTCTCCAGGCTGAACAATCACAGCTCCCTCAGCCTGTCCTTGTAGCAGAGGTGCTCCAGCCCCCAGATCATCCTTGTGGCCCTCTTCTGGACTTGCTCCAGCAGATCTATGTCTTTCTTATGGTGGGGACACAAGAACTGGACGCAGTACTCAAGGTAGGATCTCACAAGGGCAGAGTAGAGGGAAAGAATCACCTCTCTTGATCTGATGGGCACACTCCTCTTAAAGCATCCCAGGATACAGGTTGCCTTCTGGGCTGCCTGAGTGCACTGTCGGCTCATGCTGAGCTTTTTGTTGATTAACATCCTCAAGACCTTCTCTTTACGGTTACTCTCAAGCCACTCTGTACCCAGTCTGTATTTGTGTCTTGGATTGTCCCAACACAGGTGCAAGATCTTGCACTTGGACTTGTTGAACCTCATGCAGTTTGCAGTGGCCCATTCCTCAAGCCTGTCAAGGTCCCTCTGGATGGTCTCCCTTCCCTCAAGTGAGTCCACCACACCACACAGCTTGGTGTCACTGGCAGACTTGCTGAGGGTGCACTCAATGTGTTGAAGCTTATGATGAGCAATACAAACACTGATTATAACAGAATTGGGTTATAATCAGCAATATAAACATTGATTATAACAGACACTGGGGCAGTCCAAAGGGAGTATCAAGAGTTGGATTTGTTTGTTTGATCCCTCAAGCACAATGCCCTGCAGAATGAAAAGCCATCTTACTGTCACTTAGAACAGTCAAAGCAACTACCCCTCCATGCAAAGCAAACACTTACTCTGGTCGGCAAATCACCAAGTCTCCTTTGTTGGTGCCATATGCCAATCCCAGGCCTGGCTCAGGCAGCCAGCGAGCAGAGTTTATGCTGACATGTCTCCTCTGATCGGCAGGCATTGGGTACAGGACGTTAAAAACTCTCTGAAACAACAACAGGAGATTACTTGACAAGACAATACAAGACAGGAGAACCAAGGATCCTCAAACAAATCTTCAATCTCCCTGCAGCAGTGCAGCTGGCCAAGGAGATTTTGTTTTACAGGACATTGCAGGAAATCACTAAATGAGTAGCAAAAGTAAGCAGCTGTTGGAAACACTCGCACACGTTACCCAGAGTGACTAAGTGACCGGCACCAGCTGTGAAGCAGTACGAGGTCTGCACTCAGGTGAATCCACATGTCACTCTGCGGAATGCACAGTCCTCCCGTTCAAACTATTTGACCCCAGGGATGGGGACAAGTGGTACAAACATTAGAAAGCAGGAAAATCAGGACTCTTCTGCTTTTTGCTTTTCATATTAAGTCACTAGAGTGGAATAGATAGCTGGCAAGTACAAGCATCAGAAGTTTATTGTTTCGATTAACCAAAGCAAACTTTATGCAAAAATAATAAACAATTCATTCTTTTTTTGATAATTTAAACATATTTTTAAATGTTTCAGAGTTTGACCAACATCAACAGTATACAAATAAAAATCCAGGGATTACAATAATAACTCAAGTACACAAGGAACAAATCAGTCAGTTCAGGTCCCCTTCCATCACAACCCATTACCTGCTGAAATGGGGCTAAGACGGCCATTGGGCAGCACAGCTGCAAGCCAGCGGTTCCCAAACACTGCATTAATACAGGTGAATGAAATGCCTATGCAAACACAGTTCTGAGAGCTGCTTTCTGGTTTGCACTAGCTGGCTTTCTGAAGCATTAGATTAAGAGAAGTTCTCTCACTCTGCTCTGCCCTGGTGAGACCACATCTGGAATCTTGTGTCCACAAAGGACAAGATGCTTCAGTATACTGGGTCATCAGAACATGTTTCATCAAGGCTTCAGAAGGTTAGGACTGAAGACTGTATTTACAAGTCAAATATTTAACAGAATTTCTGCAGAAATGTACTTAGGATTTAAACCTGTCATCACTGCATGTAGCACAGACTTCACTTGGTGCCATGGTCTAGCCTTGAGCTCTGTGCTGACAGGTTGGACTTGATGATCTATGAGGTCTCTTCCAACCTTGATAATACTGTGATACTGTGATACATCTAGCTATTCAGTAGTGTAAGTCCCAGGTGAAAGGTTTGCTTAGGTTTGCTTTCACCACACTTCACGGTGAGCAAACATATACCAGTCATAAAACCTTTCTTCCAGACTGCCCAGTAACAAGAATGACCATAAAGCACAGTATTGAACGAGTATTTAATGGAGCAAGAGGATGATCACAGAATCACAGACTGTCAGGGGTTGGAAGGGACCTCTAGACATCATCAAGTCCAACCCCCCCGTGCCAGTGCAGGACCAAAACTGAGGCAGATCACTCAGAAATCATAGAATCATAAGGGATTGGACAGGAACTTGAAAGATCATCCAGTCCAATTGCCCTGCCACAGCAGGATCACCTAGATCAAGTCACACAGGAACATACCCAGAGGGGTTTTAAACGGCTCCACAGAAGGAGACTCCACAACCCCCCTGGGCAGCCTGTTCCAATGCTCTGTCACCCTCACTGTGAAGAAGTTCCTTCTGATATCTATATGGAACCTCCTCTGTTCCAGCTCACACCCATTACCCCTTGTCCTGTCACTAAACGGCATTCAGAAGACATCCCCCTGACATCCACCTCTCACATATTATAAACGTTAATACGGTCACCCCTCAGTCTCCTCCAAGCTAAAGAGACCTAACTCCCTTAGCCTTTCCACATAAGAGAGCTGTCCCACCTCCTTCATCATCTTTGTTGCTCTGTGCTGGACCCTCTCCAGCAGTTCCATGTCCTTCTTGAACTGAGGGGCCCAGAACTG
>VXBP01005044.1:129211-185252 GCA_013400115.1 Rhinopomastus cyanomelas | reverse complement strand
CTGAGGGGCCCACAACTGGACTCACAGAATCATGGGGTTGGAGAGGACCTCCGAAGGTCATCCAGTCCAGCCCCCCTACAGCAAGCAGGGCCATGTCTCACCAGAGAGCCCAGAGCCCATCCAGCTCCAGGGATGTGGCCTTCACTACCTGTCTGGGCAGCCCTCTCCAGGGACCCCCCCTCAGACTGAAGAGCACCCGTGTCCAGGAAGCAGTGCTGGAGACTCACTCTTGGCGTGGAGTCAGACACCCGCAGGAGGAAGCAGATGGGCTACCAGAGGGCTATTGAGCATCACAGCCCACCCCAGGTCCTGGGGGGAAAGCACAGCCCAGCTGAGCACCAGAGCCGGCTCTTCCCGGGACGTAAACGGCACCAGGCTCCACTTCAGCTCCTCCTGTCAGTCATCCTGGATGGATGAAAAGACAAGAGGATGATGTCCCCGAGAGCCTGAGCTTCTGCGGGCTCACAGCCATCCCCTCGCGCTGAGCCGGGACCCGCGGTCCTCGTAAACCTGAGGTAGCCCCCAGTCCCGGCACGCTTGCCGGCGCCCGTGTGCAGCCGTCTGCTCCGCGCTCGCACCGTGTGGGACCAGGCTGGCAACCAGCCGAGCGGGGCTGCGTGATGACAGCAGTCACCGGGCTGCTGCTCACGGGTGGCGACAGACCGTGGCAAGTAACCCCGACGGCTGCGCTGCCGCTTGCCGGCTCGCGTCTTCATCTTGGCCGTGAGATCCCAATCGGGGCTGACAGCAGCTCCCCACCATCTGGAGAGGGGAGAGGGGAGAGGGGAGCTTCTCCTCAGCTGAGCTGCTCCGCCTGGAGCTGGTGAACATCAGGAACAGCGGCAGGTGTTGGCTTCTCTGCGCAAGCTGCTCCGCGATGGCTCCAAATAGAGTGGGCTCCACAGGGCCCTGAGGGGAAGGCTGGGGAGACCATGGAATGTGGTGGGTTGGAAGGCACCTCCACAGGTCACCCTGTCCAACTCCCCCACAATGAGCAGGGCCATCACTAACCAGAACAGGTTGCCCAGAGGCCAAACCAGCTTGAATGACTGCAGGGATGGGAACCTGAGAGATGATTCAGTCCAGCTCCTCCACAATGGGTTGGGCCATCAGTAAGCAGAACAGGTTGCTCAGAGCCTCAACCAGCCAGACCCTGAATGGCTCCAGGGATGGGACCTCCAAAGATCATCCAGTCCATCCCCCTGACACAGCAGGATCCTCTAGATCCAGTCGCACACAAACATCTCCAGGAGGGTCTGAAATGTCTCCAGAGAAGGAGACTCCACAACCCTCCTGGGCAGCCCCTGCCAGGGCTCTGGCACCCTCACTGGGAACAAGGTCCTTCTCACACTGATGGGGAACCTCCTCTGTTCCAGCTCACACCTGCTGCCCCTTGTCCCATCACTGGGTGCCCCTGAGCAGAGCCTGGCTCCATCCTCCTCACACCCACCCTTCACATACTGACCAACACCCACGGGGTCACCCCTCAGGCTCCTCTTTCCCAGCTCCAGAGCCCCAGCTCCCTCAGCCTTTCCTAATCAGGGAGATGCTCCCCTCCCTCCATCACCCTTGTGGCTCTGCCCTGGGGTCTCTCTAGTAGCTCTCTGTCCTCCTGGAGCTGAGGGCCCCACAACTGGACACAAGATTCCAGCTGTGATGTCCCCAGGGCAGTGCAGAGGGGGGAGGAGAACCTCTCCCCATCTACGAGTCACCCCTCTTCTAACCCACCCCAAGATGCCTTCTTGGCCACCAGGGCCCATTTCTGGCTCCCGAGCCTCCTGCTGTCCCATGGGCTGGCTGTGACCCAAGGGCTGCGGAGAACTTCCTGACTCAGTGCAGGAGAGCGACGGATCCCAAGTCATCTGAGTCCTTCTGGCTTTGGTGGAGGCATCAGACAAGGCACCAGCACTGCTGAGGGACTTTGTCAGCGGGGAGAGAACCTCATGGGGCTGGAGCAGCGGCAGAGTTGATCAGCTCCGTCCCGACCTCACCTCCTTCACGCGAACCTGCCGGCTGAGTCAGGACAATAAATCTGCTGCATCTCATTCAGGGCAGGGAGTTATTACCCGGCTCTCTGCAGTGAAAGGGGTTTGATGGCGAAGCCTGCCGAGGCGGTGATTTGCAGACCTTCCGCGCGGCGGGGGGGACTTCCAGAGCGGGGAGGCGGCGGCACCGCCGAGCGCCCCGCGGGCAGCCCCGCGGCTGTGTGGGGGTGCTGGCCCTGGGGAGGGGGAGAAGGAGCAGGAGACATGGAATCACGGAATCATTCGGGTTGGAAAAGACCCCCGGGATCATCCAGTCCAGCCAGCAACCTGACTGTACAAGGTCACCCCTAAACCAGGCCCCCCAGGACCACATCCAAGTGACTTCTAAACTCATCCAGGGATGGGGACTCAACCCCCACCCTGGGCAGCCCAGTCCAGGGCCTGACCACTCTCTCCAGGAAGAATTTCTTCCTGATGTCCAGTCTGACCCTCCCCTGGTGGAGCTTGAAGCCCTTCCCTCTGGCTCTTGTCACTAACGACCTGTGAGAAGAGCCCAGCACCAACATCTCTGCAGGNAGAAGAGCCCAGCACCAACATCTCGGCAGGGTCCTTTCAGGTAGTTGTAGAGAGCAATGAGGTCTCCTCTAAACCTCCTCTTCCTCAAACTAAACAGCCCCAACTCTCTCAATCTCTCCCCATCAGATTGATCCTCCAGCCCCTTCCCCAGCTCCATTGCTCTCCTCTGCCCTCGCTCCAGCCCCTCAATATCCCCCTTGTACTGAGGTGCCCAAAACTGGACCCAGCACTCAAGGTGCAGCCTCCCCAGTGCTGAGTATTACAGAACCACAGAACATCAGGGATTGGAAGGGACCTCGAAAGATCATCCAGTCCAATCCTCCTGCCAGAGCAGGACCACCCAGACCAAGTCACACAGGAACACATCCAGGAGGGTTTTAAACACCTCTAGGTGCTCTAGGTGGTCCTGCTCTGGCAGGGGGATTGGACTGGATGATCTTTCCAGGTCCCTTACGGTCTCAACAAATGGAGAGGGAGAAGCAGGGTTAACATCCTCCTTGAGAGCAAGAGCCAAGGGCTCATTTGTGATGGACAGCAGCTTAGTGGAGCCCCGTTTAAACAGCCTTGTGAAGAGCAGAAGTGGTTTGAAAGCCCTGACTGAAAGCCAGCCCTTTATTTTAAAGCCTCAGCAGGCTCTAAGCAGAGCTTGGCTTTGGTGCCTGGCAGATGGCTCAGGAGATGCTCCTCAGCTCTATACATAGCAAGTTTCGACCTAAATCTACTTCTGCCTCTTCTACGGGAGGCTACGTCTTTAGTGCTGGTGTAGGAGGCTTCCAGAGCTCTTCTGGGACAGACCTTAGAATCATAGAATCATTAGGGATTGGGAGGGACCTCGAAAGGTCATCTAGTCCCATCCCCTGACAAAGCAGGACCACCTAGACCAAGTTGCACTGGGAAGAAGGTCCTTCTCGGATTGATGTGGAACCTCCTCTGCTCCAGCTCACACCCACTGCCCCTTGTCCTGTCTGCCCCTGAGCAGAGCCTGGCTCCATCCTCCTGACACCCACCCTTCACATATTGATCAACATTCATGGGGTCACCCCTCAGGCTCCTCTTCTCCAGGCTCAGGAGACCCAGCTCCCTCAGCCTCTCCTTCTTCTACATGAGGGTGACAGAGCTCTGGAAGGGGCTGCCCAGGGGTTGTGGAGTCTCCTTCTCTGGAGACATTTAAAACTCACCTGGTTGTGTTCGTGTGTGTCTGGATCTAGGGGATCCTGCTGTGGCAGGGGGATGGGACTGGATGATCTTCTGAGGTCCCTCAGTTCTGAGGGACTTAGTTCTCAGTTCTGAGTTCTTAGTGTTCTGAGATTCTGTGATGGACACTGAGTGATCCCAGGAGGAGTGACCAGTGCTGCTGCTGCCACAGAGATTACAGAACATTAGAGATTGGAAGGGACCTCGAAAGATGAACTAGTTCAATCCCCCTGCCAGAGCAGGACCACCCAGCCCAAGTCGCACAGGAACATGTCCAGAAGGGTCTTAAGCACCTCCAGAGAAGGAGACTCCACAACCCCCCTGGGCAGCCTGTTCCTCATCCAGCCCAATCCCCCAGCCACAGCAGGATCCCCTAGACCCAGTCACACAGGAACATATCAGACCCCACAGAACTTATTTGAGCCACCAAACCCCGAATCAGGAGGGTGTTACGGGGTCACCTGCGGTGGTCCTGGCCAAGACGCATCCTGCTGCAGCGCTGCTGTGCCGCCAGCGGCGGCTACTTGCTCTCCCTCCGCAGATGCCCTCTCCCCCTCCCTCTGCCCGCAGAAGGAGGAGGAAGGAAGGGAGGAAGGGAGGGAGTGAGGGAGGGAGCCGCCGGGGATGCTGCAGCGCAGGAATCCTGCCGACGTGCCGACGCGCTGGCATTAGCGCTAATGGGCAGCGCTGCCGGCAGGCTCTCGGGAGGAGGGCGGATGCGCAGCCGACCCACGCGAACGCTTCTAATGCTTCCTTGATCCAGCCCGTCTTTACCAGCCTAATGAAAAGGGCTCCTGTTTACAAATAACCAGGGCTTAACGGCTTTTGTGGCCCCCGCCGGGCTTGCTCGCTCTTCCCTCCCCGTCTCGGCGGCAGCCCCGGGTGGTTCCTCACCGAGCCCACCCGCCAGAGCCAGGAGCCAGAGGCAGGTCCTTGCAAAGAGCCGGGCTTGGCCTCGGCTGGGTCCGGTGGGCTGAGACCACCTCCGCCAAGCGCAAATCCCGCTGCCGGTTGCGTAACCGAATTACCCCTCCGTCTGCCAGACAGCGACTCCGCGGTTAATTGATTTTAATCTAATCACTCGTAGCCAGCCACCGGCTGTAATCAGCCCTGCCCACCCCCAGCCCATCGGTTTTGCATGGAGCAATTACTGGTTTTAATTATCCGGAGGGCCTGGGTACGTCTCATTAATTCATGTCGCATCACCGCCAGGCTCCGCTTCCCCACCGCGGGTCCTGCAGCCCCGGCACCGCGATCCCTCCCGGGGCGCAGACAGGAGCAGACCCTCCTTCCCGCCTCATCACGGTTCTTTCCAGCCCGAACCAGCGGGATTCGGGGAAGGCGAAACGTGGTTGCTCACCCCCCCCTTTCCCCCCGCCTCCTTCCTCTCCTCTGGAGCGAAGCCACGTCCTGGCTCCAGCGCTGGAGACCTGCCTCTTGCTTGGTGGCATCTGCTGTGGGGGGATCGGAAGCAGGGGAGAGCCAAAACAGCGGCTGGTTTGCAGTCTGCTCCGTTTTTCCTTGAGGACATGTTCCCAGGGGCCCCCAGATGAGGGGGGGTTGTCCTGTCCATCCGTTGAAAGCATCCCTGGGGATGTGCTGGCTGGGCTGCTCTGGGGCACTGTGGATGGGCTCCCTCTGTCACCCTCACCGGGAAGGCAGCGAAAGATCCACTTGCTTCAGGGTGTCTGGAGTGAGTGTTGGAGAAAGGAGGAACCTCCTCCTGGGGAGGGAGACAGAGCCCTGGCAGGGGCTGCCCAGGGGGTTGTGGAGTCTCCTTCTCTGGAGACGTTTAAAACCCACCTCAATGTGTTCCTGTGAGACCTGGTCTAGGGGATCCTGTTCTGGCAGGGGGATGGGACTGGATGATCTGTTGAGATCCCTTCCCGTCCCTGATGTTCTGCGATCCTGTGATAACTCAGTCCTGTGCAACTGGATCTAGGGGATCCTGCTGTGTCAGGGGGACTGGACTGGATGATCTGTTGAGGTCCCTTCCAACCCCTAATGCTCTGTGACCGTGAGGTGCCAAGAGGTCTCATAGGGGTTGTCCCAGCATCCTTCCTGCCACCCTCCTGTGATGCTGGAGCAGTCGTGGGCTCTGGTCGTGTCCTGATCACGGGGCTGGAGAATCCCTGTCCCGTATCTCTCCGGGCCAAGCAGGAGAGCCCCTCAGCCTGAGCAGCACGCCGGCTCCGGAGGGAGAGGAACCCTCAAGTGCCCAACACGGTCCAGCAAAGGGAGCCAACCCCTCCGAACGAGGTGTGAGCTGGAGCATAGGAGCTTCCACATCAAAACGAGAGGTGAACAGGCAGAGCTGCTCCAGCTCCGTCCTCTCCGTCGCTGAGGAGCTGTAGTGACACGAGCGACACCACGGTCCTGCTGCTGAAGACTTGTAGTACCAGGAGCACGGAGGTGGATGGTGACCTGGCTGTGGGATAGAAGCCAGAGAGCAGTGGTCAATGGGGCAGAGTCTAGCTGGAGGCCTGGAGCTGGTGGAGCCCCCAAGGGTTGGTACTGAGACCAGTGCTGTCCAATCTATTAATTCATAACTTTAATGAGGGATTAGAGAGCTCTGTCAGCAGGTTTGCTGATGGCACTGAGCTGGGAGGAGTGGCCAACACCCCGGCAGGCTGCACTGCCACTCAGCGGGACCTGGACAGGCTGTACTGGGTTATACTGGCTCTCATGGGATCAGTGCTGGGTTTTCCCTTCTCACCCACCACCCCTCCCTCCAGGAAGTTGGCATCAGCCTGCCTTTGCCTTGAATCTGAGCAGGGGAGGAGAAATCCCCTTCTCTCAGGGAAGAACCTGGAAGGTTACTTTGGCCTCTTGGGTGGGAGTTGAGGGGGTGGCACCAGCCTGGGTTTTCCACTCTCCTCACGTTCCTCGTTGGAAGCGTCTCCGGGACTTCGCCTGCCCTAACCCGGGAGAAGGAGCAGCGGCGCTTCTCTGTCGAGGGTTCGGGAGGACGATCCTCCCTTGGGACTCCTGTTTGTGTGTGATCCCTGTGCTCCTGCACCCTCACCAGGAGGCAGCTCCCACCCTTGTGATGAGGACAAGGGGACAGCTGGGTTTCTTCCCAGTTTCAGTGGTTATTTAGGAATGAGGGAGGGAACTGGGAAGCCCAGACAGGAATTAGGTGCTTTCCTGCGCAGGCTCTGCCCCGAGCTCGAGCCCACAGCTCTGCCATGTCCTCTGTGCACATCTCAGTCTCAGAATCAAGCTGTCCCATGAGATGGAAAAGATGATTGACAGAATCATTGAGACCACAGCTGGAATCTTGTGTCCAGCTGTGGGCTCCTCAGCTCCAGAAGGACACAGGGCTGCTGGAGAGAGCCCAGTGCAGAGACACAGAGATGATGGAGGGAGGGGAGCATCTCCCTGCTGAGGAGAGGCTGAGGGAGCTGGGGCTCTGGAGCTGGGGAAAAGGAGAGTAAGGGGTGACCCCATGAATGTTGATTGATATGGAAAGGGGGGGTGTCAGGAGCCAGGCTCTGCAGGGGGCAGCGGGTGTCAGCTGGAACAGAGGAGGTTCCACATCAGTGGGAGAAGGACCTTCTTCCCAGTGATGGTGCCAGAGCCCTGGCAGGGGCTGCCCAGGGGGTTGTGGAGTCTCCTTCTCTGGAGATATTGAGAACCCACCTGGACGTGTTCCTGTGCAACTTGGTCTGGGGGATCCTGCTGTGGCAGGGGGATGGGACTGGATGATCTTTCGAGGTCCCTTCCAGTCCCTGATGTTCTGGGATTCTGTGACACGGTGTGTGGTGGGCTGAGGGCTGGCAGCCCTCCTCCCCCGGGTCTTTCTGATCTAAATACCAGTGACTGGTGCTGGGTGAGATGCTCTCAAGCACTTTCAACCCCCTGCCATGGGCAGTGACACCTCTCACCAGACCAGGCTGCCCACAGCCCCGTCCAGCCTGGCCTCGATCACTTCCAGGGACGGATCAGCCACAACCTCCCTGGGCAACCTGTTCCGGGGCCTCGGCATCCCCACTGTGAAGAATTTCCCCCTAGTATCTAATCTAAGTCTCCTCTCTTCCAGCTCAAAGCCATCTGCCCCGTCCTATCCCCACAAACTCTTGCAAAAAGCCCTTCCCCAGCTTTCCTTTAGAGGACAAGGTGGACAGAGGTGATGTTCAGCTGCCCTGCAGGTCGGGGGTGATTCACCAAGAGACCATGGCGAAGCCACTCGGCATCTCCGGCCTCATCTCTTCTCTGAGGGCAACCGTGTCCCCACAGAAGCCGTGGCTCTGCTTCAGGCTGCCTAGAACCCCCCGCGGGACACGGCACCGACTGCTGCCGCTCGCGGCTCGGGCAGAGGAGATGTCAGCAGCCGTCAGCAAATATTGGCCAGAGGCAAACACAAGCAGCAGGGCGCTGGCGGAGCCGCGGCTCTCTCCACCGGGAGAGGAGGAGGCTGTGGGCACGTCTGGAGGCAGCATCACAGGACCGTGGAAACATGGAGCGCCTTGGGCTGAAGGTGTCAAGGTCACCTAGTCCGACCACTCGGCACTGCTCAGGGACGTTTTGGGGGTGCTCAGAGCCCCAAGATCCAACCTGACCTGGGATGGGTCCGGGGATGGGGTTTCTCCCAGCTCTCTGGGCAACCTGGGTCAGGGTCTCACACCCCTCAGCATCAAGCTGGGTGAGGGTCTCACACTCCTCAGCATCAACCTTCTCTCTAGCCTGAATCTTTTGGTTTAAGCCACCACCCCTTGTCCTGGCACAATAGTTCCCATTAAAAACGTGTGTTCAAGGCTTGGGGTTTGGGTTAGAGAATGACCCTGGGGCTAGAGGGTTAAACAGGCTTGAGAATGACCTGGTTGCTAGTCCTCCTGAGTTTCCTGCAGGCACTTTAAGATCCCAGTCACTAAAGGAAGAAACTCTCCCTGGAGAGAGTGGTCAGGCCCTGGACTGGGCTGCTGGTTGAGTCCCCATCCCTGGATGAGGTTAAAAGTTGCTTAGATGTGGCGTTGGGGGATCTGGTTGAGGAGTGACCTTGTAGAGGCTGGACTCGATGATCCCAAGGGCTCTTTTCCAACCTGAATGATTCTATGATTAGCAAGGACCGTGTCCTGGTGGTGTCTAATGGTTGGCTTTGCTCTTGAGGTTTGACCAATGATCCCTTGGGGTCTGGCTGGAGAGGCAGGAGACAGCTGCTTGTCCCGCGTATCCTGCCTGAAGACCTCCCATTCATCACCCAGGTCTGCTGAAACACTCCTGCTCTATTTCTGGCCTCTGTCAAACACAAACAGGAGCCCTGCAGGCAGCCCCTTCCTCCGTCTGCCCAGGGGCCGATGTTTGCCGTGGTGTCTGCTTCCTGAACGGAGGGAAGATGGATGGGACCTGCTGCTGACGTCTGCCTGCAAAGCCCATCTTCTTGGGTGCCAGGAGAAACCTCTTCCCTGGCAGAGTGCTCAGGGGTTGGAACAGGGTGGAGCCACCAGCCCTGGAGGGGTTCAAAAACCACGTAGCTGTGGCCCTAGGGGACAGGGTTCAGCGGGCAGGGTGGGGTTGGGCTGACGCTTGGTCTGACTGATGGTCTCGGAGGTCTCTTCCAATCCCTCAAGACTGGATCTAGGGGATCCCCCTGCGTCAGGGGGATTGGACTGGATGATCTCTCAAGGTCCCTTCCAATTCCTAAAGTCTGGATCTAGGGGATCCCACTCTGGCAGGGGGACTGGACTGGATGGTATTTCGAGGTCCCTTCTGATCCCTGATGTTCTGTGAGTCTGTCAATTCTCTGCTTGTGGTGGTGCCTCTCCCTGCTGGTGTCACAGCTCTAGTGCATCCCAGGAGCTGGCTGGAGCATCTGCCCTACCCCAGTCCTGATCACAGAGGTTTCCCTGGGACCAACAAGAAGAGCTTGAGTGCAGATCTAGGACCTACTGGCTGCTTCTTTTCCCACAGCTGGTTCTCCTACCCTGCCTTCCAGGGACGTCCTTAAGGTGACGGAGCCACGGAACATTAGGGGTTGGAAAGGACCTTGAAAGATCACCCAGTCCAATCCCTCTGCCTCAGCAGGATCACCCAGACCCAGTCGCACGGGAACGTGGCCAGGAGGGTTTGAAATGTCTCCAGAGAAGGAGACGATGATTCACAGTGAAGGCAGCAGAGCTCTGCCATCTCCAGAGGACCCATCCCCACGAGATAGCGGGGTGAATCAGCTCCTTCTCTCTCTGCCTCCTTTCCCCAGCTGCCTGTTGGTAAATCAGGAAGATGTCAGATGTTATCGGCACCTGCGACGTATTTTTGGGTCTTGGAAGTGATGCAGGAGCACGTGGGTGACTTTGAGAGCGCTGAGGCGAGGAAACAAGAGGTTAATAAATCTTCCTCTTGGCTGCATCCCTTCCAGTGTCCTTACCCAGCTCCTGGCCCGGCGCTGAGACACCCACCCATCCCTCAGACACGCTGAGCACTGAGCTCCCTCCTCTCCTCATCAAGGAAGGTTGGATGGGGAGGTCTTGGGAGAAGGGGAATCTCTGGACGGATGAGTTATTGCTGGAGACATTCAGTCAGGCTCCTGGTTCTGACCTCCTGCTCCCGGTGCTCAGCACATCCCGTCGCTGCTCTTCGGTGCTCCATGGGGACGTAGCTCCGTGGGGACGTAGGCAAATGGAACCTGCTGGGCATCTGAGAGGGCAGCGGGGAGAAAGAGGAGATGGCGACTGGCTCCAGGTGATCCCGCTGGCAGGAGGACTGGACTGGATGATCTTTCCAGGTCCCTTCCAATCCCTAATGACTGGATCTAGGTGATCCTGCTGTGGCAAGAGGACTGGACTGGATGATCTTTCGTGGTCCCTTCCAATCCCTGATGCTCTGTGGCTCTGTGAGCTCTTAGAACATCCCGGGATGTTTCTGGATCTCAACTTCTGGCCCATTTCTAGCAAGGGCAGTGCAAACCATGATGGGAATCCAGGAGATGTGAGACCAGACTTGCAGGCAAAACTCCCCAGAACAAAGCAGATGCCTTGATGCTTCTCCTGGCTGCCACCTGCCTCGAAACCCTCCCTCCAGATGCACTCAGCCCCAGGCTGGGCTCTCCGCTGTGACTCCAGCCCGGGACTTGTCCTGTCCCTGGAAGGGCTGTTGGTTCTCCCCTCCTGTGCAGTGACCTTTTACATAATGGAGGGCTGCTCCGGAAGGGACCTGGAGAGACCATCCAGTCCCATCCCCCTGCCACAGCAGGATCCTTCCAAGGTCCCTCCCAGTCCCTAATGTTCTGTGATTCCAGGGATGGGGCTTCTCCCACCTCTCAAGAGCCAGGGTCTCATCCCCCCCCAGCATCAACCCTTTCCTTGTCCTCTCCAGTCTGAATCTCCCTCTTCCAGTTCAACCCTCACCCCTTGTCCTGGCACAGCAGCCTCTGCAGGAAAGTCCCTCCCCAACTTCCCACCGGCCCCTTCAAGCACCGAAAAGTCCCGAGAGGAGGCTGCTTCTGGAAGTTGGACCCTAGAGGTTTCCCAGCAAGTCACGCCTCCGCGAGATCATGGAGATTAATGGGCTGTGGTTCTCCAGAACCAGCCACCTGAGAAGTCACGGTGACAGTCTCCAGATTCCTGAGGACGTTGCTGCCGTGGAAGGGAAGACGGAGGATGAATGACGAGAGGAAGGCAATTGAGATGCTCCTGAGCCACCCCAAAGCGCGACGAGCCGTCCGCCGGCGCCAGAAGCCCTCACGTTCCTCAAACCTTAAAGAAAATAAGTTTCCACATCAATGTGAGAAGGAACTTCTTCATGGTGAGGGTGGCAGAGCCCTGGAACAGGCTGCCCAGGGAGGTTGTGGAGCCTCCTTCTCTGGAGAGGTTTAAAACCCACCTGGATGTGTTCCTGTGTGACTTGGTCTGGGTGATCCTGCTGTGACAGGTGGATTGGACTGGATGGTCTTTCCAGGTCCCTTCCAATCCCTCATGTTCTGTGATTCTATGTGACTTGATCTCGGTCATCCTGCTGCATCGGGGGGATTGGACTGGATGGTCTTTTGAGGTCCCTTCCAACCCCTGATGTTCTGTGAGCCTGTGACTCCGTGGTGCCTCCACTTCATGTTTCTCCTGTTGATTTCACTCCTTCCTTTGCTGTTGCTCAGCTCCTTCTCCTGCCCTATTTATTATTCATACCTACATTTGCTGCCTCATTCCTCCCTCCTGCTCTATTATTCAGCTGTTCCCAGCCCTCTGGTAGGTCCTCTGGCTCAAAAGACACTTTCAAATGAAAGCTGCAGCTGCGAGTGGACCAGAAGAGACCAGAGCTGGGTTTGAAAGGCTCCATCGTCTTCCAGAGCTTGGATCAGCCCCAGCATCCCCAGCACAACGAGGACCTGAGGGTGTGGAGTGTCTGCTGAGTTTTGCAGAGCATCCCTGCAGACCTGAGCCACATGGAACCTCGATGATCAGAGCTGGGCTGTTGCTGCCTTTGGGAGGTTCAACCCTGCAGAGCTGTCGTGCTCTCCTGAGTCGCGCACGGAGGGCAGGAGGGGGGTCCCTGGGGTGGGTGGCGCTCCTCGTCCCAAAGGGATGTGCTGAGTCACAGGATCCCAGAACACTGGGCATTGGAAGTGACCTCGAAAAGATCATCCAGTCCAATCCACCTGCCACAGCAGGATCCTCTAGATCCAGTCATACAGGAACACATCCAGGTGGGTTTTAAATGCCTCCAGAGAAGGAGACTCCACAACCCCCCTGGGCAGCCCATTTCAGGGCTCCGTCACCCTCACTGTGAAGAAGTTCCTTCTCACACTGATGTGGAACCTCCTCTGCTCCAGCTCACACCCACTGCCCCTTCTCCTATCATTGGATGACACTGAGAAGAGCCTGGCTCCATCCTCCTGACACCCACCGCTCATGTATTAATAGACATTAATGAGGTCACCCCTGTCTCCTCCAAGCTAAAGAGACGCAGCTCCCTCAGCCTCTCCTCATCAGGGAGGTGCTCCACCTCCTTCATCATCCTCATTGCTCTACGCTGGACTGTCTCCAGCAGCTCCGTGTCCTTCTTGACCTGAGGGGCCCACAACTGGACACAACCCCCCAGCTGTGGTCTCACCAGGGCAGAGCAGAGGGGCAGAAGAACCTCTCTTGATCTGCTGACCACCCCCCTTCTGATCCACCCCAGGATGCTGTTGGCCCTCTTGGCCACAAGAGGGAGACACCGCTGGCTCCTGGCCATCCTGCTGGCCACCAGGACCCCCAGGTCCCTCTCTCCTCCTCTGCTCTCCAACAGGTCAGTCCCCAGCCTATACTGGTCCCTGCGGTTGATCCTGCCCAGATGCCAGACTCTGCACTTACCCTTGTTACAGATCAGTCAATGTCTCTCTGCCCAGGTCCCTCCGACTGGGACACAACCCTCCAAGAAGGATCTAACAGCCCGTTCAGCCGGGGTGCGTGACGGTTGTTTCCCTCCCCACTCCGGTTTGCTCAGAGCCTCGCGGCAGCACCCACGGCTCGGCACCACCTCGGCTTCTGGCCTCTTTGGCTAGTGATGTTTTAACTAGGAAAGCCAGGGGAGAGGGGGATTAGAAGGCTGTGGCAGCCTCCATCAGCGCCGTCCTGAGAGCAGCCCCGTCCCCCAGCGCCCTGCACGCAGCAGATTAGAGGAAGCTGGGGACACGCTCGGGGACGCGGTGGGTAAGGGACGTCGGTCCCTCGCCGCAGCGACCTCGGCGCATCCAGCGAGCGGCTCCCCGCGCATCCTGCCCGAAGCGCGCTCAGCCCCACGGATGGATTTCACACTCCGCGAGTCGTCATTACTCAACCCGTCTTGAAGCCCCGAGGAGCCTCGTGATTTATTCCGCTCCGTTGGCCTCGGACCTTCGAGCGGGCGCACGGGGCAGAGCGGGGAGAGGACGGTGCTCGGCGATAAGGAGGGAAGCCGTCGGCCTCGGCGGCGCGGGTGGATAATTTTATGCCTTGAAGGGCAGAGAACAGCAAGTGAATCCTGCTGGGTGCCAACTGGTCGGGATGATAAGAGCTTAAGACTCTCACAGCGAAGGGCCAGCGTCTTGGCCAAGTCCCAGGACGCTCTTCCTCTTGAGGATTCAGGCAGCTGCCATCACCTCTGTGTCCCACTGTGCTCTTGGTCAATGGACAGGGAGGTGACCCCAGAGGAGGCAGCATCCCTTGGGTGGGATGATTGTTCTTTGATGTCCAACTGGATCTAGGGGATCCTGCTGTGGCGGGGGGATGGGACTGGATGATCTTTCCAGGTCCCTTCCAATCCCTAATGGCTGGATCTGAGCATCCTGCTGAGTCAGGGGGATTGAACTGGATGATCTTTCCAGGTCCCTTCCAACCCCTGATGTCCTGTGATCCTGGTCCCCCCTCCTTACAGCTACTGTCTGTGAGGCGCAGCTGCCGCACCCCCTCTCTCGCTGGGCAGGTCCCTCCTCCTGCAGCACCTCAGGCTTCCTCTGGAGCCCCATCTCCATCAGCCTCAGGACCATCTCCTGCGGGCGGCTGGAAGGCTCATCCTGCCGGCGCCAGCGCTGCCGCCACGAGCTGGACTTTGATTAGCTGCTCTTCCCCCCACCGCCAGGGCCATTAATTAAAGTATTGATTAGGGCCCGAGACAGGACAGACCTCGGAGACGCTCTGCTGGAGAAACCCTTTCGGGGAGGCAGCGAGCTTCGGGCCGGCAGAGACGTCGCTGCCCACGGACTGGAGGTTGGGGTAGATGAGGTGGCATCCAACCTAAACCAGCCTAGGATCTGTCTGCGGCCATCCGGGTACCAGGATGGGCTGGGGACTGACCTGCTGGAGAGCAGCGGAGGACAAAGGGATCCTAGGGTCCTGGTGGCCAGCAGGATGGCCAGGAGCCAACAACGTGCTCTTGTGGCCAAGAGGGCCAACAGCATCCTGGACTGGATCAGAAGGTGGGTGGTTAGCAGACCAAGAGAGGTTCTTCTCCTCCTCTACTCTGCCCTGGTGAGACCACATCTGGAATCTTGTGTCCAGTTCTGGGGCCCTCAGTTCCAGAAGGACACAGAGCTGCTGAAGGGAGACCAGCGTAGAGCAACGAGGATGATGAAGGAAGATGAACACCTCCCGTATGAGGAGAGGCTGAGGCAGCTGGGTCTCTTGAGCTTGGAGAAGAGGAGACTGAGGGGTGACCTCATTCATATGTGAAGAGTGGGTGTCAGGAGGATGGAGCCAGCTCTGCTCAGTGTCATCTAGTGACAGGACAAGGGGCAGTGGGTGTCACCTGGAACAGAGGAGGTTCCACATCAATATCAGAAGGTTTCTTTACTCCAGAAGAGGGAAGGACAAGGGGTAGTGGGTAACAGAGCAGCTGAGGGCTCTGGTTTGTGTCTACCCAAAAGGATGCCAAGACTGATCTAACACCTACCTGAAGGGTAGAGAGAACAGCCTTCAGCAGACAGCAGGCACCATGAGAAGGGGCAGCAGCCACAAGATGTGGGTTGAACCCTTCAGGAACCTCTTTCAGAAGAAAAGGGTGGGTGGAACCTGTTCTAGAAGGTTGTGTGGCCTCTCCATCCTTGGAGGCTTTTTAGTTCAGACCAAAGCAGCAACTGCCTTCACCTCATGTTAGTGGTGGTCTTGTCAACCTCCAGATGTCTCTTGGGTCATCTCTGTGACCCTGACCCTCAAGACAGGACAGCTGAGCTCTTGAGGGGCTCCTCCATCCTATATTTGGTGGCTTCTTCAGCAGGGGGCTGCTTTGTCGTGGAGACCAGCCACCTGAGCCTCACGAATGCAAGTGTCAGGGCAGGATGAGAAGATGCTGGAGACCACAGAGGATCTGCAGGGCCCTGGCACGAATGGGGTGGCTCTGAAGCAGTGATTCTGCGCCAGAGCTGCTCCCAGCCTTGGAGATCTTTTCCTGCAGAACGATCTGTCTCTGCTAACCAGTCTGCTGCCTTCGCTGGAACTGGTGCCAGCGTCCTTGCACCTTGCAACGCCTTGCTGTTGTGGGGAAGTAGCCCTCTCCCTGCTTTCCTGCAGCACAGAGGAGCAAGACTGAAGGTGATGGACTTAGATGGACTCATGTTGACCTCCTCTGTGTGATTTGAGCTGTCAGAGGGCTCTGTCAGCAGGTCTGCTGATGGCACTGAGCTGGGAGGAGCGGCCGACACCCCAGCAGGCCCAGTGCCACTCAGCGGGACCTGTACTGGGTTATACTGGGCTGTGCTAGACAGGCTGGAGAGCTGGGTGGGGAGAGAGTGAATGGGCTCTAACCAGGGCAGGGCAGAGCCTGGCAGCTGGGCAAGAACAACCCCAGGGACCAGGATGGGGGGGGACTGAGCTGTTGGAGAGCAGCACAGGAGAAAGGGACCTGGGGGTCCTGGTGGCCAAGAAGGCCAACGACATCCTGAGGTGGAGCAGAAGGTGGTTGGTTATTAGATGGAGAGAGGTTCTCCTCCCCCTCTCCTCTGCCCTGGTGAGACCACAGCTGGAATGTTACATCCAGCTGTGGGCCCCTCAGCTCCAGAAGGACCCAGAGCTGCTGGGGAGAGCCCAGGGCAGAGCCACAGGGGTGATGGAGGGAGGGGAGCACCTCCCTACTGAGGACAGGCTGAGGGAGCTGGGGCTCTGGAGGTTGGAGAAAAGGAGACTGAGGGGTGACCCCATGGATGTTGATCAGTGTGTGAAGGGTGGGTGTCAGGAGGATGGAGCCAGGCTCTGCTCAGGGGCACCCAGTGACAGCACAAGGGGCAGCGGGTGTGAGCTGGAGCAGAGGAGGTTCCTCATCAGTGTGAGAAGGACCTTGTTCCCAGTGAGGGTGCCAGAGCCCTGGCAGGGGCTGCCCAGGGGGTTGTGGAGTCTCCTTCTCTGGAGACATTTCAAACCCTCCTGGACTGTTCCTGTGTGACCTGCTGTAGGTGATCCTGCTGTGGCAGGGCCGTTGGACTAGGTGACCTTTGGAGGTTCCAGATCATCCAGTCCAACCCCCCTGCTGCAGAGGGCGAATTGCACAGGAAGACGTAGATGTAGTCCAGATGTAGGACTGGGTTAGCAGAGCAGCACACAGAGCTCTGGACTCCTTAGACACGTGATGTGGCCACTGGCCACGTTGCTCTGGTCTGATGCTGACGCATAGCCTGGTCCCCACGGGCTGTCCTAACGGGAAGGGGGTGCAGCCTGCCTGGTTTTGTGCAGCTGCCCTGCAGCCCTGAGCTGGGCTGCTCCTGGAGGAGGAGGTTGAAGCTCTGCAGACCACATGGAATGAATCTTCTTGGTTCAGAGAGCACCCCAGAGCCATCTGGGCTTGGCCTGAACAAGCCAGGAAGCTGCCTGCAAGCTGAGGGCTTGAGAGCAGTTGGGAAGGAACCTCCTTCCCCGGGTGCGGTGAGGGCGACGTGAAGTCAGGGGCTGCCAAGAGCTGGAGGAACCGCTGTGGACGTTGCGTTCCGTCTCTTCCTGACTCCTGTCCAAAGGATCCCGGTCCCGGTCCGGTCTGGAAACAGATGTCGCCTCGTTGTGGCTTGGAAACTGAGAACAGACCAACATATCCCCAGACTTTGCTTCTCAGGGGATGTGGTCAGCACATGGGTCCAGCTCTGGAGCCCCAGAGCAAGAAGGATGAGCAGCTGTTGGAGCAAGGCCAGAGGAGGCCATGAAAACGATCAGGGGGGCTGGAGCACCTCTCTTGTGAGGAGAGAGTTGGGGCTGTTCAGCCTCAAGAAGAGAAGACTCCAGGGGGACCTTATAGTGACCTTCCAGACCCTGAAAGAGGCTGTCAGAGGGCTGGGGAAGGCTGTTCCCAAGGGTGGGGAACAATAGGTTCTGGTTTGAAGCTGGAAAGGGCAGAGGGAGACTGGGCAGGAGGAGAAAGTTGTTGGCTTTGAAGGTGGAGGATTCCCGGAAGAGGCTGCCCAGAGAGGAGGTGGAGGCTTCATCCCTGGAGCCCTTCAGGGTCAGGCTGGCTGGGGCTCTGAGCAATCTCTTCTGCTTAGAGAGACCCCTCCTTGTTGTAGAGGGTTGGACTAGATGATCTTTGGAGGTCCCTTCCAGCCCAATACATTTTAGGATCCCATGGTTCCAAGTGCTGCTCATCCTCCCTTGAATGAGCCCACCTACCTGTCTCCAGCATCCAGTCTCTCATCGATCACAGAGCCCTGGCAGGGGCTGCCCAGGGGGTTGTGGAGTCTCCTTCTCTGGAGACATTTCAAACCCTCCTGGGCTGTTCCTGTGGGACTGGATCCAGGGGATCCTGCTGCATCAGGGGGATGGGACTGGATGGTCCTTCAAGGTCCCTTCCAATCCCTAAAGACTGGACCTTGCAGAATCGAGCTGATGGTTGGACCTGATGATCCCAGGGGTCTTTTCCAGCCAGAATGATTCCGTGATGCTACGACTCCCTGCAGCATCCCCACCCCTACCTTTGCCCCCAGAGCAGCATCTCCACAGCAGCTGGGTGAAGCCCACGTGGGTTGGTCCTCGCAACGGTCCACAGCCTGGGACAAAAATCCCATCAACGTCGAGCGGAGCTGGATGAAGCCTTCAAGGAAGAGAGCATCTAGCACCACGAGAGCACGAGGAACGAGCACCGACATCACTCATGGAGACAGATGGCTTCAGTAGGAAACTGCTCCTCACAAGTGATTTATTAAAACCCTCCGGCCCCCTCCAGCCGCACGGTGAGCGCTCGGCGTTGGCGTCGGTGGGGATGGATGCTTCGGAGGACATCTCAACCCAGGAGGCTGCAGCATCCAACGGTGGACTAACCCCATCCCGGTGGAGGAGGAGGCAGGTGCAGGACTGGGCGTGGGAGCAGCACATCCCACCCACGACGGGCTCCCCAGCAGAGAGGGTGAGGACACAGGTCGCTGCAGGCGTCAGTCCCTCACGGTTCAGGAGTGGTGGCTTCACCCCCCGAGCATGGAGGCCCCCGTTTTTGCTGTCACACCTTGGACTCGGGGCTCCCCGTGGAGCGCCCAGCCAGCTTCTCCTTCTCGGGGTCTGCGTCAGCGCCCCCGGCCCTGCCGGTGCTGCGCTCCTGCCGCCGGAGGATCGCGTGCACGGCCACGAAGCACAGGAAGGCGCCCGCCTCGAAGAAGAGCTGGAGGCCCAGGTACCTGCGGAGGGGAGGACGAGACCTCCGGGCAGCGAGGGACCCCTGTGGGCACCAGGCACCGGGCACTGGCACCCACGGAGGCGGGCAGGCAGCTGCTGCCAAGCTGGGTCCCAAAAAGGTCCTGGGGGCACCTGTTGGCGGCCAGCAGGATGGCCAGCAGCCAGCACTGGGCGCTGGTGGCCAAGAAGGCCAATGGCACCCTGGGGTGGATCAGAATTGGGGTGGTTAGCAGATGGAGAGAGGTTCTCCTCCCCCTCTACTCTGCCCTGGGGAGACCACAGCTGGAATCCTGTGTCCAGATGTCCTCTCAGCTCCAGAAGGACCCAGAGAGCCCAGGGAAGAGCCACAGAGACGATGGAGGGAGGGGAGCATCTCCCTGCTGAGGACAGGCTGAGGGAGCTGGGGCTCTGGAGCTGGAGAAGAGGAGCCTGAGGGGTGACCCCATGGATGCTGATCAAGATGAGAGGGGAGGGTGTGAGGAGGATGGAGCCAGGCTCTGCTCAGGGGCACCCAGTGACAGGACAAGGGGCAGTGGGTGTGAGCTGGAGCAGAGGAGGTTCCACATCAGTGTGAGAAGGACCTTGTTCCCAGTGAGGGTGGCAGAGCCCTGGCAGGGGCTGCCCAGGGGGACTGTGGAGTCTCCTTCTCTGGGGATGTTTAAAACCCTCCTGGACTGTTCCTGTGCGACTGGATCTGGGGGCCCTGCTGTGCTGGGGGGTGGAACTGGATGACCTTTCGTGGTCCCTCCCCATCCCTGATGCTCCGAGATCCCATGAGCAGGACATGGGCCTGCCCTGTCTGGAAGCCCAGGGCAGCAGGTCAGCACTGTCCTCATCAGGGTTTGGTCTCACGTCAGCGCCTTCCCTGGGTGCCGCTGGGTCACTCCCCGGGGCCAGGGTGCTGCGAGCATCCCCAGCCCCCCAATCCAACACCACTTCCCCCCGCAGTGGCCACCAGTGCCCCCCTCCTGGCGGGTCCCCCCCGTACCTGTGCCTGAAGAGGGTGTTGTCATAGTACCTGCAGGCTGCCTTCCTGCCGCACTGCTTCTCCCAGAGGATGCAGGTGGTGTCGATGGCGCTGCCGTACAGGACTGGCCCCGGCATCCACGCTGCAAGGGGAACAGTGGGGCTCCTTGGAGACCCCCTGGACCCCTTCAGGGGAGAACTTCAAGGTCCTGAGGCCAAACCAATGGACCCGTGTGCTGGGAAAGACCCAACTGGGCTCCTTTCCCATGGCCTGAAGGGGGTGGGAAGGGGGTAGGGGTGGTCTCCTTGGCTGAACACCGCGAAGCCCCCGGTGCTGCGGCACACGGAGGGCTGGCTGTGTGTTCCCGCACGGTGCAGGAGGGTCCTTCCTCCTCGCTGCTCTTTGATGGGGACCTTCACCAAACCAGGGTTGGGAGGTAGAACCATAGAATCATTAGGGTTTGGAAGAGCCCTCCAAAGATCATCCAGTCCAATCCCTCTGCAACAGCAGGATCACCCAGACCAAGGTCTTCAAGTTCCTCTAGCCCACCTGCTCCCCCAGCGCTGCCAGGTTCTCCACTACCCCCTGTCTCTCACCCCACAGCTTCAGGGACTGGGGATCCCTCCAGGGATGGGGACTCCCCCATCACTAGCCTGGGGAACCCTTGTGGGGCAGAAATCGGTCCTCAAGGGGCAACCTCAGCCTCCCCTGGGGCAATTGGAGGCCGGTTCCTCTCGTTCTGTCACCTGCACCTGGGAAGAAGAGACTGACCCCCGTCTTGCTCCAGCCTCACCCCCTCCCCATCCCTGCAAGGCAGGATCTTCCCACAGCTCAGGACAGACTCTGTTTGCTCCAACACCCTGATTCAGCAGCACTTCTGCAGCCCCGGGGCTGCTCGGGGGTGAAGTCTCTGCGTCCCCAGGAGCTGCCACAACTCCTCCAGGATGACACCTCAACGCGACCCCATTTACCTAAAACTCTCAGCAGCATGAACTGCACCCCGACCGCCAGCGACTTGTCTTCGGGCTGGATGCTCCTGCAAGAGGGGAGAAGAAACACCGAGAGGGAGAGAGGAACAGGGCCAGGTGGGTTTGAAACGTCTCCAGAGAAGGAGACTCCACAACTCTCCTGGACCCCTCAGGCTCCTTTCTTCCAGCTCAAGAGCGCCAGCTCCCTCAGCCTCTCCTCATCAGGGAGATGCTCCCCTCCCTCCTGCCGTGTCTCCAGCAGCTCTGTGTCCTTCTGGAGCTGAGGGGCCCACAACTGGACACCACATTCCAGCTGTGGTCTCACCAGGACACCCCAGTGTCTATTTTGGTGGTACCCCAGTTGCATGGAATAACTGCAGCCCTGAAGGTGTCTCCTGAAACAGGAGACCCTGGTTCCTTCTCTGTGCCACAGCCACCACCTCAGGGAAGGTGGTGCCATCAGTTCCACTCCCCAGAGCATCAGCCTTCCTTGGGATGGATCTCAGGAAGCCATCAGGACTCTCCACTGGCTGGGAAAGGAGCCAACAGGACTGGAGTCAGCCTGGACCACAAGCCCAGGGATGATGGGGCTGGAGCCCGCGATGGGCACAGGTGGGGCTGTGCTGAGGCAGAGAGGAGAGCCATGGGGAGGTTGTGGCAGCTCCATCATCCCTGGAAGTGTCCAGGGCCAGGCTGGATGGGGCTCTGGGCAACCTGGCCCGGCGAGAGGTGTCGCTGCCCAGGGCAGGGGTTGGGACAGGATGCCCTCCGAGGTCCCTTCCAAGCCAGCCCAGCCTGTGGCTCCATGAGATGCTGTTTCCAAGCCTGTTTCTGGGGTTGAGGCACTGCAAGCACCTGGTTTGGGGAAAGGCTGTGGTCCAAACCTGCTTTTACCTTGACTACCAGGGACTACTAAATCACTCCTCAAGCCATGAGTCAGCTAAAGTAGCAGGTAGCCAGGAGAGAGAGAAGCTGGGTCCCTGAGGTGCTTCAGCCTGAGGTTCTCTTCCCTCCAGCTCTTTCCTCTGTGTGACCCCAGTATGAACCACAGCCTGGAACAGCTATTCCAGCCAACTGGAATAGACACTGGGGCGTCCTGGTGAGACCACATCTGGAATCCTGTGGCCAGCTGTGGGCTCTTCAGTGCCAGAAGGACACAGGGCTGCTGGAGAGGGTCCAGCCCAGAGACAACTTCAGGACTGACTCCTGGAGAGTCTCAGAGACACCATGGCTGGTGCTTCTGTCCTGCCCAGCCACCTCAAGTCCTTACTAGAGAGCAAAGCCTGAGCCAGGTGTAGCCTAGAGGATGGACAACCACCTGCATCAGCAGATGACAGGGGCAGGAATCCCCCTCCCTGTGAGAAGACAAGAGGAGGAACCACGCAGGAGGTGCAGCAGAGGGATGACTGAACCCTCTGGCCCCTGGGCTGCAGGAAACCTCCCTGCTCAGTAGAAGGACCCCTGTGAAGGCACCCCCAGAGGCCTCTTCTGGCCCCACCAGCCTGCTCACCTGAGGATCAGCATGAAGGACGGCGTGTGGGACGTGCTGGCGAGGATCCCCGCCAGGCAGGACAGGACCACGAAGGGCACGAAGAGGTGGGAGCAGCCGGTGCCGCAGGTGCCAGGCTCTGCAGACCCCACGTTCCAGCCGCCAGAGATGCAGATGCAGCCGGTGTAGTTCTGCAAAGGGCAGAGAAGAGCCGGGGGCTCACGGGTCAGGAAGGGACCCCAGAGGTCATCTCCAGCCCCCTGCGATGGGCACTGATGCCTCTCAACCAGACTTGGTCGCTCATCCAGCCTGGCCCGGGGAGGGGGCAGCCACAGGCTCTCCAGGTGATCGATTCCAGAGTCTCTCCAGCCTTGCACTGAAGAACTTCTTCCTCAGATCTGGTCTGAACCTCCTCTCCTGCAGTTTCAAACCATTTCCCTGTCCTACCACAGAATCACGGGGTCACAAAACATTAGGGACCTCAGAAGATCCTCCAGTCCCATCCCTCTGCCCCAGCAGGATCTCCTAGATCCAGTCATTAGGGATGGGAAGGGACCTCCAAAGATCATCTGGTCCAATCCCCCCTGGCACAGCAGGACCACCTAGACCAAGTCATTAGGGATGGGAAAGGACCTCAAGACGTCATCCAGTCCCATCCCTCTGCCACAGCAGGGGTTTGTGCAGAAGACCTGCTTGGGGAGGTCAGCTTTGCAGAAGGGTAGAGGTAGAAGATATTTAGTGTCCCCCCTAGAATTTAGGGTGTTCCTGTTCCTGGGGCAGCCGCAGGGCTGATGCCCACGAGACTGGACTGGATGCTCTTCCGAGGTCCCTTCCAACCCCCGATGATTGTGTGAAGAGACCCACCAGGAGCTGCTCCAGGCGGTGGGGGGGACGTTGGAGGTGCAAGGGGATGTGAACCCTCCTCCCACCTCCAGGAAAGAGGATTTAATGCTTCAGATTAAGAACCAGGTTTATCTCCTCCAGCCATCTGAGACAAACTGAACCAGACTCGTCACCCCAGCTCCTCCTGCAGCCCTGGAGGGTGATGGGGGTCCCCCGAGGATCCGCCACAGACGAGCGCCCGCGATAGCGGCGATTGGTTTGGGCCAAGGCAATTAGCAAAGCTGTAATTAGAGGAACTGAAACTCACTCAGACTGCTTGGCTGCCAGAACCGGAGCTGCTGAGGGGGCTCACACGGAGGCAGAGGGCTGGAGGTGATGAGATGGGGCCACAAGGGTCTCTGCACCCCCTTTCCCCAAGCACCCCAGCTGCAAAGTCCTCCGAGCAGCTGGGAGAAGCCACGAGGCCACCAGGGTCCCACTTCCACAAGGCAGAAGGGACACCAGGGCTGGGAAAAGCCACCCAGCAGAGTGAAAAACAGCCTTGAAACCAGGGCTGTGGCTTCTGGGCTGGAACACCCAGTGCTGGGGCTTCCCAGGAGTGAGCGTCAGCCACCCCCTGCGGCACCACTTAGCAACTGTCTTCTCCAGAGAGAGGGCTGAGCGCATCAGACTTTGCCTGGAGCTGCCTTGTGTTGACATCCTTCTCACAGATGGGGCCTCCTGCTACCCCCAGATGTCAGGGGTTGTGGTGTCCAGCTCAGACCTGGCCGCAGAGGGGTGTCCCTGCTCCCACCCTGTTGGCTGTGGTAATCGTGAGCATCATGAAAGGACCACACATGGCAGGATCCCAGAGCGTGAGGGGTTGGAAGGAACCTGGAGAGAACATCCAGTGCAACCCCCTGCCAGAGCAGGATCCCCTAGATCCAGTCTTTAGGGATTGGAAGGGACCTCCAAAGACCATCCTCCTTCCACAGCAGGATCCCCTAGATCCAGTCACACAGGAACATGGCCAGGTGGGTTCTAAATGTCTCCAGAAAAGGAGACTCCCCAACCCCCCTGGGCAGCCCCTTCCAGCCCTAAGCTGGGGTTGCAGAGATGGGGCAGTTCGATAGCTAAGAGCAAAACCCACCACTTTGAGGTCCTTCCTGGTCTAATGCAGAGACACCAGACTCGGAGATTGTAGAACCATAGGTTTGGAAGGAACCCCCAAAGGACACCCAGTCCAAGCCCCCCACAACAAGCAGGGCCATCTCTAACTAGAACAGGTTGCCCACAGCCCCACCAGCCTGACCTTGAAGGGCTCCAGGGATGGGGTCTGCACCCCATCTCTGGGCAGCCTGTTCCAGGGATCCCCCACCCTCAGAGCCAACAGCTTTCTCCTCCTGCCCAGCCTCCCTCTGCCCTTCTCCAGCTTCAAACCAGAACCCCTGGTCCTGTCCTTCCCTGCCCTTGGGGACAGTCTTGGGACTAGAGGTCCTGGAGAAGGAGGAGGAAGCAGCTGAGAAGGTCTCTGTGTACAACAGGCAGCCAGGGGGATGCAGAAGAGCACAAGGCTCTGTCCTGGCCAAGGATCTGTACTGGCAAGGACTGGGTTATACTGGGGAGTGCTCAGGGAAACCATCTACAAGGGCTTTCCCTGGGACATCCCAATCACACAGGGTCAGGCAGAGCTGGTCCAACAGCAACAGACACCGGACAACTTCACGGCCACCGGTGCCACGGGACTGACTCACCAGGACTGAGCTGTCCGCGCCGACGTTCACCACTTGGCAGCCGGCGGAGCAGGGCGAGACGTACTCGATGGCGTCGGCGCCGCAGACGGGGTTGTAGGCGTCCTCGGGGCAGGTGCACGGGAGGCTGCACCCCTCGGAGCCGCGTCCAGGCCCAGGGCTGCAGCAGAAGGAAGACACTAACCCATGGCCTCCGGCATCGTGAACAGACACCTCGCAGAGGGAATGTGTGAGATCAGCAGATAAATCCTCCCCATGAGCAAGTGAGGACCCACAGAAATCCCACTGCAGCCCCCGAAGCCTTTGTTCTGCCTGGGCAGAACCTCCCGACCACGAACAGGCAAGGGGATCCCCCACTTCCTTCATATTTGGTCCCAAATGTGGGTTCTTGGGGTAGTGCATCACCACTCTGCGGGAGGCGGAGAGCTTCCTGTTGAGGGCTCGGATGAGCTTCCACCGAGACCACAGGATGCTGATCCTGTGACTTTACAGCAGCTTGGACCAAGCCTTGAAGGAATCACTGGATCATTAAGGTTGGAAAGGACCCCTAAGATCATCAAGTCCAACCATCGTTAAGGTTGGAAAGGACCCCTAAGATCATCAAATCCAACCCTCAACCCCGGATCATGAAGGTAGGAAAGGACCTCTAAGATCACCAAGTCCAATCTTCAACTCCCAGAAGCATTGATCTCCACCCTTATTTTATCGTCATTAACAGTCTCTCAAGAGGGATTCAACCCACTTCTGAATTGTCTCCCTAACTCCCACCCCACAGAGTGCAGCTGGGGATGGGGGGTACCCATGGCCCTGGGAAGGACCCACCCAGACCCATCTGAGCTGGAGCTGCCGGTACCTCACGCTGTAGGTGACTCCTGCGACTCTCTGCGTGGGGCAGCCGAGGAAGAGGAGCGGGAAAGCCACGAGCAGGCAGAGCAACATCCCGAGGACACACATGGCGCTGCATTGCTTCAGGGACATCTGGAACCGCTTCAGGATGGCGCCACCCACCACGATGCCAACCATCGCCCCGGGGATGTTCACAGCACCTGGAGAAAAGCAGGTCCTTGGTTTTCATCTCTTCATAGAGCCATCAAATCATTCAGGTTGGAAAAGACCCCTGGGATCATCTAGTCCAACCATCAACCTACGAGTTCACCCCTAAACCACATCCCCCAACAATACAACTAAGAGACTTTTAAACTCATCCAGGGATGGGGACTCAGCCACCACCCTGGGCAGCCCAGTCCAGGGCCTGACCACTCTCTCCAGGAAGAATCTCTTCCTGATGTCCAATCTAACCCTCCCCTGTTGGAGCTTGAAGCCCTTCCCTCTGCTTCTGTCACTAATGACCTGTGAGAAGAGCCCAGCACCAACATCTCTGCAGGGTCCTTTCAGACAGTAGTAGAGGGCGATGAGGTCTCCCCTCAGCCTCCTCTTCCTCAAACTCAACAGCCCCAACTCTCTCCATCTCAATTTCTTCCTGATGTCCAGTCTCAACCTACTTGGTGGAGCACCCACCTTGCAATGGAGAAGTGCCATCTCTAACTCAACACAGAACCAACAGAGAGGTGACTCTGGGCCCGTAAACCCCCACAGAAGGAAGGGTTTTCCACACCCAACACTGAGCCCTTCTGCCCGTTACTCATCCCGGGGTGCCAGGCTCTGCCACCCTGCTCTTCTCGACCTGTTGGAGGACTCAGAGAGACTCTGGGCTTTGAAGCTCCGTGTAAAACACCTCCCATGTCTAGATGTCAGAGCTCCCCAACTGGTTGCAAGAGCAGGGCTCTAGTCTTCCCATTTTTATCACCAGCACGAGCTCCCACATCCCCCGGACAGGACGTTCTGGATCGCACGGCCCAAACAAGCGCACTCAGAGACTGGCAGCTCTAGAGGAGAAGATGGCTCCTAGTAATCTCTGGACTGATCTGTAAGAGGTCCTCAAGAGCTGTCGAGCCTTGACAGCAGCACTTACCAATGATCATGTTGGCCAAGGACGCCGTGAGGGAGAACTGCCTCTCCAGGAACTTGCCCATGAACGTTGCTAAACCAGCAACCATGGCAGAGAGGTTGACCTGAGCCAGCACCACCAGCAGGTAGACTGGATGACGCAGGTTCCTCAACAGGACCAGAGGAAAATCTGAAAGGAAAAGGGGAAACCTGTTGGATGGCAAAATGTGAAGTCCATGGAACGTGAGGAACCCTTGACTTCTGGATCTAGGGGATGCTGCTGTGGTGGGGGGTTGGACCAGCTGATCTTTTGAGGTCCCTTCCAACCCCTAATGGTCTGGGATGTTCCTGCAGTTGTTGGACAGAGAGAGCTCTTGAGGAGATGGTGGGCTCCTCTGAGTGCTTCGTTCAGGGAAGAGCAGCACGTGTGTGCTCTTGGGGTTTGTCCTTCCAGGGCTTGACTGCATGGCCACTAGGACTTTAAGAAGTCATGGAACCACACAATGGGTTGGAAGGGACCTTAAAGATCAGCTATTCCCACCCACTCCACCCCAGGACACCTCTCACCAGACCAGGTGGCCCAGAGCCCCTGTCCAACCTGCCCTTGGACACTTCCAAGGATGGAGCAGCCACAGCCTCCCTGGGCAACCAGTTCCAGGGTCTCACCACCCTCACAGGAAGCTACTCCTGCCTCACATCTCATCTCACTCAGTTTGAAGCCATCACCCCTCATCCCATCAGTACCAGTCCTTGCAAAAAGTCCCTCCTCAGTTTCTTGTAGCCCCCTTCAGACACCAAAAGGCCACCCTAAGGTCTTGCCCCCACTGCTGGCTGGTCCCAGGGGCTGCTCCACACACACACACACACACACACGGCCTCAGCCCCCTCCCTTGGGGCTTTCTGACACCGCTTCTGCTAAAGCAAACATGGGAGGAGCTGGGAAGGGCGTTAGAAGTTGATGTATTTGCTGGCTGAGGTTGACTTCCAAGGTCCTTCTTGCTCCAGTCACCACCAGCACCCTCCAGCACATTCCCCTACGGCTGAACCCTGAGGGCTCGGGGGCAACGAGCTGCGGGAGGCCTCATGCCGACACCCAACAGCTGGGAGGCTGCGGTCTCCAGCCTGAGGTGGTCTCTCCTTCCAGCACATCCCAAACCCTCCTGCTGTCTCTGCACCCCCTGCAGCACCCCCTTCCCCCACGCTCCGTGTCCAGCTCAGCATTGTGATCGCTCAAGGTCCCTTCCAATCCCTAATGACTCTATGATCTCACAAGCAGCTGATGAGCTTCCCAGATGAGGGCTCGGGGAGCCAGCGTGGTGGAGCTGAGATAAGGAATTAACAGGGAGGATTAACTGGGGGGTCTGCCACGAGTTCATGGGGTTAATTCTCAGCAGCTCCCAAGCCACTGGGATGGTTTCTGTCTGCTCCAGCACAGAGGTGCCAGGAGACTGCAGCGGGGAGAGCGATCTGGGAGCTGCCCCACACTCTGTGCTTGACAGAGCTGCAGCGTTAGGGGCTGGAAGGGACCTCGAAAGACCATCCAGTGCCATCCCCCTGCCACAGCAGGATCCCCTAGATCCAGTCATTAGGGGTTGGAAGGGACCTCAAAAGATCATCCAGTCCAATCCCCCCAACACAGTAGGATCCCCCAGATCCAGTCATTAGGGGCTGGAAGGGACAACAGGGAACAATTTGCCAGTTACTCGGATGAAGAAGGAGGATGGGCTGGAGCCCACCCTCGGGGTGCTTCCCTCTAGCCATTTCTCTGCAGGCACTGAGCTCCCATCCTCTCGAGGGAAGCTCTGCAGAGCCCTGGGGAGTCAGCCCCAAGGACAGGAAGGGCTTTTCCGTCCTCACTCAGCAAAAACAGGATGGGGCTGAGTGTGGGATAAGTGCCCAGCAAGGCACTGGGGACCTCTCCAGACAATGAGGTCAAGAGCCCAAGGAGGGAGCCAGCTCCACTGGCTGCAGCCATTTAGGGGGAGGGAAGCCACAGGGCTGTGGGGGCTGCTCGTGGCTCTGGCACCGCTGGTGCTGGGTTGTGCCCCTGCTCCTCACGCTTGCAAGATGCTCCTTTCCTGGGGTTGGAGCTGCTTCACTGGGACCTCAGAGGTCACAGAGTGACAGAGCATCAGGGATGGGAAGGGACCTCGAGAGGTCACTCAGTCCCATCCCCCTGCCAGAGCAGGATCCCCTAGATCCAGTCATTAGGGGTTGGAAGGGACCTGGAAAGATCATCCAGTCCAATCCCCTGCCAGAGCAGGATCCCCCAGATCCAGTCATTGGGATGGGAAGGGACCCAGACCAAGTCACAAGGGCTTCAAGCTCCCACAGGGGAGGGTTAGACCAGACACCAGGAAGAAATTCTTTGTGGAGAGAGTGGTCAGGCACTGGGCTGGGCTGCCCAGGGTGCTGGTTGAGTCTGGAATGTGGTCTCCCTCAGGCTCTCCTCAGCAGGGAGATGCTCCCCTCCCTCCAGCATCCCTGTGGCTCTGCTCCGGGCTCTCTCCAGCAGCTCTGTGTCCTCCTGGAGCTGAGGGGCCCACAACTGGACACAGAGCACCTGGAATGTGGTGTCCCTCAGGCTCTCCTCAGCAGGGAGATCTTGAAGGCTCCTCTAGGAGGGTCCTGAGCAGCGGAGGAGCAGCCCACCCCAGACCGTGTGGGTGATGCAGCAGGAGGAGCCCTGCCCCGGGTGCCGACGCACTCACTCACGTTTGATGAACGTGGCCAGCGAGAGGCTCTGCCCGTGGTCAGAGCTCGGCCTCAGCTGCCCGAGCACATCCTCGCTCTTCCTGCTGTCGCTCCTCTTCCTGCTCAGCACCTGGGGACAGACAAGCGGCCGTCACTGCCCTGACCGCCCCGGGGCTTCGCAGCATCACGGGGCGGTTAGAGGGGACCTGCAGAAGATGCAGACCTGTAGGGCGACGCTGTCCCCACCCAGAGCATCATCTTCAGCTCTGTGTCAGGGGTGCATCAGGCACAGGAACCCAAGGAGCGATATTGACCGAGACCTCCTCCCACTGGCAGTGTTGGCCACTGGTTTTAGGTGGAGAGCGAGTCCCCAGGTGGACAGTTTGGGGACCCTCAGCTCAAGGAGGTCCCAGAGCTACTGGAGAGAGCCCAGTGCAGAGGTGGTGGAGGGAGGGGAGCATCTCCCTGCTGAGGAGAGGCTGAGGGATCTGGGAACAAGGAGCCTAAGGGGTGACCCCATGGATGTTGATCACTGTGTGAAGGGTGGGTGTCAGGAGGATGGAGCAAGGCTCTGCTCACTGTCCTGTTGCCCTGAGCTGGACTGAGACCTGGCCTTTGCTTTGAAGACAACCACAGAATCATGAGTGAGTGGAAGGGACCCCGACAGAAGCCTCAAGCCCTGCTCCACCTTCGGGAAGGGCAGCCAGAGGCGCTGGCAGCCTGGTTTTATCCAAACACCCCCCGGAACGAAGGGCTGAAGGACCTGCCCTGTGGCAGAGGTTTTCTCTGCCTAACTGGAGGCTGCTGCAGAGCTTCCCCAGCCTGTGCTCAGGGGAAACAAGGTCAGAGGAGCTATTTTCACATTAAACAAACAGAAGGGGAAGCCTTGCTGCTGGGAAGCCAATTCATCTCCTCCCCACGAGGTCACGCTCCCCACAGACACTTCATTATGCCCCTCGCAGCAAGTGCGGGTCCCGCCAGGTGCCTGGGTTCCTCCAGGGTTAAAACAAGCAGCTACCAGCCCCCCGGCTCCCCTGGGATGGGATGGAGGGGTTTTAGCTGCTGCCTGGGCAAAGCTGTGCAGAAACCCTGGGGGAGACCACAGCTGGGATCTCGTGTCCACNGGGACTGGATGATCTTTCAAGGTCCCTTCCAACCCCTGATGTTCTGGGATTCACTGAGCTGCACAGACTCAGCTGAGCCCTGGGTACTGTCTCCAGATCAAGGACCACAGAATCACAGAATCATCCAGGTCAGAAAAGCCCCCTCCCCCTCCCTCCATCACCCCTGTGGCTCTGCGCTGGGCTCTCTCCAGCAGCTCTGGGTCCTTCTGGAGCTGAGGGGCGCACAGCTGGACACAAGACTCCAGATGTGGTCTCACCAGGGCAGAGGAGAGGGGGAGAAGAACCTCTCTCCATCTACTAACCATCCAGTTCTGATCCACCCCAGGGTGCCGCTGGCCTTCTTGGCCATCAGGGCCATCCTGCTGGCCACCAGGACCCCCAGGTCCCTTTCTGTGGTGCTGCTCTCCAACAGGTCAGTTGCCAACCCACACTGGTCCCTGGGGCTGTCCTTGCCCAGCTGCCAGACTGACCCTGCAGAGAGGCAGGAGGCACCTGTGCCTGATGCCAGACGGGCTACCTGCAGCCCCCTCCTACCTCTCTGGGCATTTCCCGCGGGAAGAAGAAGTAGGGCACCGCAGACAGGGCCACCAGGCTGGCTGCCACCAGGAATCCAAGCCACCAGGCACCAACCCACCGCGGGTCTTTGTGCGTGAGCTGGACTCTGTCTGCAACACAAAGGGACACTGAGTTAAGGGGAAGGGAGGGAACCCCCAAGCCAAAGGGACGGCAACCAGTGGCCCCGCTCGCTGCAAACATCAGCCAGGTCTGCAGTGGTGGCTACTGACTCAGGGACCAGCGGTTCTGGGTGCATCAGGTTGGAGGTGACCACCAAAGGGCAACGAGCCCAACCCCCTGCAACAAGCAGGGCCAGCTCCCTCCAGAACAGGTTGCCCAGAGCCCCGGCCAGCTGGACCTTCTGCAGCCAAGAGCCCTGGCTGAGCCTTTGCAGCCCAAACAAGGACCCTCCGTTCACAGAGGACCTTGCCCCAGGGCTCTGGGCTCGTGAGGCTGCTCCACCAGCCCGGTCTGCAGCCAGAGCAAGGGAAGCCAGTCCCCAAAGATGGGAGCCCAGTGCAGAGCCACAGGGATGATGGAGGGAGGGGAGCGCCTCCAGTCCAAGACATCCTATGATTCTGTGGAGATGGGGTGTTCTCCAGCGCTGGCTACTCAGACACCTTCGTGAGTGGCCCAGCAGTGCCCCCAGGGCTCAATGGGAGGATCCCAACGGCCAACGGGGACAGGTCTAACCCTGCAGGGGTGTGTGTGGCACCTCCAGGCTGGAAGGACCCTCTTCCTCGGGCACCACATCACCGGCAGGACCATCCCAGAGCATCCCTTGGAGCCCACCTGGCCACGTCCCTGTGTGACTTGGTCTAGGTGACCCTGCTGTGTTGGGGGGGTTGGACTGGATGATCTTTCAAGGTCCCTTCCAACCCCCTGATGCTTCTGTGACTCTGTGAAATGATCTTCCACAAGAGACAGCAGCTGAAGGCAGGCAGATGCTCACCCTCATCTCCGGGGCTTCGAGATGCCCCAGGGAGGTGCCAGGACAAAGGGCACCAGCGGGACCTCCAGGGGCTTGTTCGCTCACCTCCAGAGACCTTGTCCACGTCGACGTAGAGCCGCAGCATGGCAGAGCCCAGCATGAAGGCCACCCCCGGCCCGATGACCGTCACCGAGAACAAGATGCCTGCAGAGGGGTGAGAGCAGAGCAGGGCTCAGCCTGGCAGGAAGGGACCTCAGGGGACACGAGGTGTCTTGAGGCAGAACCAGGCTGGACCAGGCTCCCCCTGGCCAGGGTGCTCCCCTGGCAGCTCTCTTACCCCACTTCTCTCTCTTATCTCCTCTCTCTATAAAGAAAACAACCCCCAAACTCTCTTCCCAGGAAAAGCTCAGACCTTCCCACCAGCCTCCTTGAGACACCAAAACACCCCCAGAGACAAGAGGTTCTCCTGGGCTCAAGAGATCCAGGAAGTGCAAAGGCTCTGGGAGGGGGGTTTTGACAAGTTCAAGGAGATAAAAGTCATCAGTGACGTGTGGGCTACTGATTAAAACACAGAGTCATAGAGTCACTAGGGATGGGAAGGGACCTTGGAAGATCATCCAGTCCCATCACAGAGTCATAGTCATTAGGGATGGGAAGGGACCTTGGAAGATCATCCAGTCCAATCCCCCGGACACAGCAGGATCACCCAGATCCAGTCTAGGGGTTTGAGCCACTCTTGCTGTCCTGTTCAGTTCCCTTCACAGGTCCAGCTGGAGATAGGTTAGAAGGTCCTGCAAGGACCATCCTGTCCATCCAACCACCCTGGGAAATCCCTTTCAGGTGGAGAGCTAAGATGTTGTGGAGATGTTCCTGTGCAACTTGGTCCAGGTGCTCCTGCTCTGGCTGGGGGGTTGGACTGGATGATTCCCTTCCAATCCCTAATGATTCTATGACTCTTATGATTCTATGATCTTAAGCCTCCAGTGAACACAGAGGTCAGATGATTCCTATTCCTCACTTTGAAGCCTTTTTGGAGAAGGACATGGTTTGTGATGTCCCTCTCCAGCTCATCGTGCAAACAAATCCCAGCACCCACCCTAATTCATGTTCTCCAGCAGTCCTGGTCTGTCTGAAGTTTGTCCAGGCTTGAAGCAGAGAAATCACAGGACATTAGGGACTGGAAGGGACCTCCAAAGGTCATCCTGTACAACCCCCCTACCAGAGCAGAGTCACCTAGATCCAGTCACACAGGAACAGCTCAGGTGGGTTCCAAATGTCTCCAGAGAAGGAGACTCCACAGCCCCCTGGGCAGCCCCTGCCAGGGCTCTGGCACCCTCACTGGGAACAAGGTCCTTCTCCCACTGATGTGGAACCTCCTGTGCTCCAGCTCACACCCAGTGCCCCTTGTGCTGTCACTGGGTGCCCCTGAGCAGAGCCTGGCTCCATCCTCCTCACACCCCCCCTCACACATTGATCAACACCCATGGGGTCACCAGAAGGGCTACCACAAGGGCTCCCACAGGCTCTGCTCTCTTTAACCCGAGGTCACTTCTCCTGCCCCCGCTGCCTCCTCCAGCCCAGCTGCCCCTCGTCCCACGGCAGCCTCACCCAGGTAGAGGGGCGAGTTCCTCTCGCTGGCGAAGTCGTCGATGTAGGAGATGCCGAAGGGCTGGATGGGGACGCCGCCGATGCCCAGCAGCGCCTGGGCGATGAACATCACCAGGAGAACCTCGTGGTTCTCCCTGGCCGTGCGGGGGGTGCAGGCGGCGCCGCTGAGGTTCCCCCGAGGGCCCGGCGCCCCGGGCCGGCACAGGTCGGTGACGTTGCTGAAGGCACCTGAGGTGACAAGGGGAGCGGACCTGAGGAGCTCGGTCTGGAGCAAGAACCTCCTTGGGCAGCACAGAGACACCAACCCGGGGATGTCGGGTGGGAAGCAGCGGGGAAGGAAGACCCACAGATGCTGAAAGATGCTGCATCAACAGAAGGGTGGCCAGCAGATCGGGAGAGATGGCTCTGCCCCTCTGTTCCACCCTGCTGAGACCTCTTTGGGGGTCCCGCGGCCAGTTGTGGGCCACCACAACACAAGAAGGGTGTGGACTTGTTGGAGTGAGGCCAGGGGAGGCCACCAGGATGACCCCTCTGCTCTGGGGACCGGCTGAGGCAGTTGGGGCTGTTCAGCTTGGAGAAGAGAAGGCTCCAGGGGGACCTCACAGCAGCTTCCAGCACCTGAAGGGGGCTACAGCGAAGCTGCAGAGGAACAGCCCAACAGGACGAGGGGCAGAGGTTTTCAACCAGAGCAGGGGGATTCAGGCTGGATGTTAGAACAAAGTCCTTTGCAGTGAGGGTGGTGGGACACTGCAACAGGCTGCCCAGAGAGGAGGTGGAAGCCCCACCCCGGAGGCACCCAAGGTCCGGCTGGAGGGGGCTCTGGGGAAGCCCTGCTGGACCACCTTTAAGGTCCCTTCCAGCCCAACACACCCGGTGGCTCTACGCTCTGCAGATGTTCACAGCAAGGCGGCCACTTGGGACAGTTGGGTCAATGGTTGGACGTGGTGGCACCAAAGGTCTTTTCCAACTTCGATGATCCACAGAATCACAGAGCATCAGGGATGGGAAGGGACCTGGAAAGAGCCTCTCCTCTTAAATTACTGGGGGACGGGTGGGTGCCTCCAGCAGAACTCCCCTCGTTACGCAGCTGCGACTGCTTGCCGCGGGGCCACCTGCGCCAGCGCTCCTGGAACGTCATGGCTCGTTGCTCCCAAGGCCTCTGCTGCCTCCCCTGTCAAGTCCTCCTCTGCTTACGGCTGCAGCTGCGCAAAGCGGCTGCGCTCTCCACGAGCCAGGGAGGAGCTGCTCGGGGGAGGCTCCTGAGAGCTTTGCTGGAGCTTCAGCTAGATGATCTTTCGGGGTCCCTTCCAGTCCATAATGACTCCATGACTCCACACCCCTACGGCTCCACGACTCCACGATTCGTGGCGTCATGTAGGGAGGTAACAAAGGAGTTATCTCAGGGAGAAAGTTCCAGAGCCATCCTGACCTGCCCCTCTGTCAGTGATCCAACCTGCGTGTTCATCGTAGAACGTTCTAGGCTGGAAGGGACCTCGAGAGGTCGTCTAGTCCAACCTCTCTACACAGGGACAGCTCTACCTAGGTCAGGCTGCTCGGAGCCTCATCACGCTTGATGGCCCCCCACCACCTCCTTGGGCAGCCCCTTCCAGCCATCAGCCACCCTCACACTGAAGAGCTTCCTTCTAACATCCAGCCTCAGTCTCTCCTTTCCCAGCTTGAACCCACTGCTCCTTGTCCTGGCCGTACAAACCCTCTTGGAAAGACCTTCCCCTGTCTTCATGAGGGCCCCCCTCAGGGACTTGAAGCTCAACAGAAGGTCCCCGTGGAGCCTTCTCTTCTCCAGGCTGAAGACCCCCAACTGTCCCACGAGAGGTTGGTTTCCTGGGGGGGGGTCTAAAACCTCAAGGTATTGCCTGAAGGACAAACCTACAGCTGGCAGTCCCAACCCATTTCCTCCCAGTCCATCTCCTTCACCCACCCCAGGAGGCACAGAACAAGGTCCCAGAGCACCTACTGGCTACAGACTGGTCGTATTTGTAGGGTCCCGTGATGAAGTGAGGGAGAGACATGAGGAACCCGGCCAAGGAGACGAGGATGGCCCCGCAGCCGATGAGCCGGGGCCTGTGCACACGGCTCCCAAAGTAACTGACGAAGACGATGAGCAGCGTGTTCCCCACCTGCAGCAGAACACACAGACCAAGAGGTCTCTCAGGGGTCGACAGCACCACGGAGGGGAGAGCTCAGGGGCCGATTAGGGGCCGCAAGCCGGTCGTCACCTCGTTGAAGGACGCGAGCAGCCCCGACGTCTGGCTGGAGAGGCCGTATCGTCTCTCGATGGTTGAGATGGAGCTCTTCAGGTAGCCCGACACCAGGAGCTGGGAGAGCTGCAGGAGCCCGTGGCAGAACACGAAGAACTGCCAACACAGAAGAAGAGCGTCCACCACCATTAGCACCAGCTGCGACACAACCCACATGGCAAGTGGCCACGTGCCGGCTCCTGCCCTTCGGTCACAACCACCCCAGGCAACACTGCAGGTCTGGGGACGAGCGACCTGAAAGCTGCTCCACGTGAGCCAGCAGCGTGCCCAGGTGGCCAACAAGGCCAACACGATCCTGGCTTGGATCAGGAACAGTGTGGTTGCCCCAGTACTCAGCCCTCATGAGGTGTCACCTTGAGCACTGGGGTCAGTTCTGGGCCCCTCAGCATCAGAAGGACGTTGAGGTGCTGGAAGGTGGCCAGAGCAGAGCTACCAAGCTCGTGATGGGTTTAGGGAACCAGTCAGATGAGGAGAGGCTGAGGGAGCTGAGGTTTAGTTTGGAGGAGGCTGAGGGGGGACCTCAGTGCCCTCTACAGCTACCTGAAAGGAGGTTGGAGAGAGGTGAGGCTTGGCCTCTTCTCTTGAGGAACTAACGACAGAACCAGGGGCAACGGTCTGAAGTTGAGGCAGGGGAGGTTTGGGCTGGATATGAGGAAGAACTTCTTTACAGAAGAAGTGGTTGGTCCAATTCCCCCCACCACAGCAGGATCCCCTACATACAGTCACACAGGAACATCTCCAGAGAAGGAGACTCCACAACCCCCCTGGGCAGCCCCTGCCAGGGCTCTGGCACCCTCACCATGAACAAGGTCCTTCTCACACTGATGTGGAACCTCCCTCAGCCTCTCCTCATCAAGGGAGATGTTCTACTCCCTTCACCACCTTCGTGGCTCTGCCCTGAGCTCTCTCCAGCAGCTCCTTGTCCTTGAACTGAGGCACCACTACTGACCATGAACCCATGACCACGGGACTTGGAAGCAGCAGCCTCGCTCCTGCCACCAGTGGCCTTCTGGAACGAGGTAGGGACCGTCACACCGTCCTCGGCCACAAGCGACCCGGGTCAGCTTTGCCACGGGGAGGGCAGCTTCCTCCTCCCAAAGCAGCCTGGACAAAGAGGTCCTTTTGGCTGGGACGTTGCTTTCAGTTTGTGTTGGCCCTGACCCCGAGACCCAGGGAGGTTGCACAATGTCCCCGAGGCAAGCAGCCTATCGGGGATGGCAACGAGCCCTTCCAGCTGCAGCAACAAACAGCTTCTTCAGAGAAAGTCAGGAGAAGGTCGCGCAGAACCACCCGGGCTCGGCGTTCTCCTTCCCTTCTTGAGAAGCTCCGGGTGGGAAGGGAGGGTCTCCTCTGGGAAAACGTGGTGGTCCTTTCCCACGTCCATATGGAACCTTCGCTGAAGCCCCAGGAGCTCAGCCAACCAACCTGAGGACGTGGACCACCCGCCCCACCGCATCGCCCACCAGTATCTCCTCTCCCAGCGGGCTGGGAGGAGGCTTCTCACAAGGCTTCTGTTGCGCTTGGGGGTTCAGGAGACAGACCCCCCGGAACGCGCTCCCTCAGCAAGCTGCGCAGGGGAAGTCGCCCTCACGCCGCGGCCTCGTGCCCGGGAGGCTGGTGGCTATTCCGAGGACGAGCTCCATGCCCTCAGCACGTGACAAAAGCCCTGTCTAGGGCGAGGAGGCACCAGCCCGTTCCAGCTGGGTCACGGCCAATCCAACCCCTGCTCCAGCAGGGTCATCCAGCGCAGGTCGCCCAGGACGGTGCCCAGGAGGTTTGGGACCTCTCCAGGGCAGGAGCCTCCACAACCTCCCCGGGCAGCCTGTTCCCCTCCCTCTCTGGGGATTGTACACGAGAGAGAAAACCTGCAGCTCAGCGACTTCTGGTCCCTTCAGGCGCACAAAGCGCATCGTGCGACGGGCTCGTGTTCCTGCAGGAACCGCCCGAACCCCAGCTGGAGGTTCTCTGAGGAAGTCGTTTAGACACCGGATGGGGTGACCTCAGCTTCCTGAAAGCAGAAGGAAAACCAACTGCCTGGAAACCTAAAGGAGGTGTCTGGGGAAAACATCCTGTGCTGGCTGCAGCTGGGAGCGTGAGGGGCTGGAGGGACCTCGAAAGACCATCCAGCCCTACCTACCCATCAGAGCAGGATCCCCTAGATCCAGTCTTCAGGGGTTGGAAGGGACCTCAAGAGATCATCCAGTCCCATCCCCCTGCCACAGCAGGATCCCCTAGATCCAGTCTTTAGGGATGGGAAGGGACCTCGAGAGACCATCCAGTGCCATCCCCCTGCCACAGCAGGATCAACTAGATCCAGTCACCCAGGAACAATCACTTCACCAGGGCTGGTCCCATCCTCCTGCAATGGAGAGGTCAGTCAGGGCAGTTTCCGAGCAGAAACCCAGCAGAAGGGGGTCCACCAGGAAGAGAACTGGTCTCCTTTGTGGAGTCTCCTTCTCTGGAGACATTTCAAACTCTTCCGGCCATGTTCCTGAGCAACTGGATCTAGGGGATCCTGCTGTGGCAGAGGGATTGGACTGGATGACCTTTCCAGGTCCCTTCCAACCCCCAATGTTCTGGTACCTATGCCCAGCAAACCAGATGTTGATGCCTGTCACAGACTGGGGGGTTGGACTCGATGATCTCTTGGGTCCCTTCCAACCCCTAACATCCTATGATCCTATGACCCGAGCTGCCCCTCCGCAGCTTCCTCCTGCCCCATTCCCAACCCCCTCCAAACGTCCGTGCAAGGGGACATCTCAGTGGGGTTTTAGTTACTCGCCACCAAGTAAAAATAAACCCCAAAACCACAACAAGAAGGAAGAGGAGAAGAAACCTCAGGACTGTGGGGCACCAAGCTCTTCCCTCTTTGCTCCTCCAGCAGCTGCTGCTCTGGAAACCCTCTGCCTGGGTCACGTCGGGGCTCATTTCCCCTCTGCCACAAGGGATGGGGGGGGTTAAATTCCCAAGGATTTGTGAAAAAATAAAACAAACCTCAAAACCAACTTCTTCCCCACAAAAGTGACCGAGTAATCGAGGTTGGGAGAGTCCTCCAAGATCATCAAGTCCAACCACTGACCAACTCTGTCAGGGTTGGAACTGGATGATCTCTACAGGGTTGGAACAGGATGATCTTTAAGGTCCTTCCAACCGTGGCCAGTCTGTGGTTCTGTGACAGAGTGGTCAGGGAACAGAACAGGCTGCTCAGGGAGGTGGTGGAGTCGCCCTCCATGGAAGGTTCTAGAACACATGTTGCTGTGGTCCTACAGAGTGGGCAGGGTGGAGTTGGGTTGATGATTGGACTTGCTGGTCTTGTAGGTCTCTTCCAGCCTTGATGGTTCTATGAGTCTAGTCTGTGATGAACCCAACACTGACAAGTCCTTGACTAAACCCTGTCCCTGAGCTCCAGATCTCCCTGATGGTGAAGCACGGCCAGGGATGGCAATTCAACCCCCTACCTGGGCAACCTGTTCCAGGCCTGATGACCCTTTCTAGAAAGAAGCTTTCCCTCACGTCCAACCTAAACCTCCGCTGGTGCAACGTTAGGTCATTTCCTCTTGTCCTATCACTTGTTACTTGAGAGAAGAGACCAAGTCCCACCGCTCTCCAATCTCCTTCCAGCTAGTTAGAGACAGGAAGAAGGTCAACGATGGGAAACAGTGAGGAATCACAGAACCATTCAGGTTGGAAAAGACCCCCGGGGTCACCGAGTCCAACCAGCAACCCTACTCTACAAGGTCACCCCTAAACCAGGTCCCCCAACACCACACCTAAGCAACTTCTAAACACATCCAGGGGTGGAGACTCAACCACCACCCTGGGCAGCCCAGCCCAGGGCCTGATACCTTGATGCTGAGAAAGGGGCTCCTGCAGCGGGTCCTCTGGGACTGCTCCGTGCAGCGGCTCTTCGCGGCGCCGCTCGTCATTGTGCCGGGGCTGCTCCTGCCAAAACAAACCACGGGACACAAGGATGAGCAGCTCTGCCTGAACCCACCCTGGCTCAGCCCATCGAAACCCTGGAAAATCATTCTGGTTGGAAAAGACCTTGGAGGTCATCAAGTCCAACCAAGGACCCTACTCGGCCAAGGTCACCACTAGAGCAGATCTCGAAGCACCCACATCCAAATGATCTTTAAGCATGTCCAGGGGTGGTGACTCAACCCTCTCCCTGAGCAGCCTGTTCCAAGACCCGTCTAGTCTTTCAGTAAAAAAGCTTCTTCCTCGTGTCCATCCTAACCCTGGAGGCTGCTCCCTCTTGTTCTGTCACCTGTGGGAAGAGACCAGCACCCACCTCTCCACAGTGTCCCTTCAGGTGGTTGCAGAGGGTGATAAAGTCTCCCCTCAGCCTCCTCCTCTTCCTCAGGCTAAGATGCCCCAGCTCCCTCAGCTGCTCCTCACAAAGTTTGTTCTCCAGATCCTTCCCCAAACTTGCTGCCCTTCTCTGGTCTCACTCCAGCCCCTCACTGTCCTTGTACTGAGGTGCCCAAACCTGACCCCGGTACTCGGGGTGAATCATGGAATCATTAGGGGTTGGAAGGGACCTCGAAAGATCATCTGGTCCCATCCCTCTGCCAGAGCAGGATCCCCCAGATCCAGTCCCACAGGAACAGCCCAGGAGGGTTTGAAACGTCTCCAGAGAAGGAGACTCCACAACCCCCCTGGGCAGCCCCTGCCAGGGCTCTGCCACCCTCCCTGGGAACAAGGTCCTTCTCACACTGATGTGGAACCTCCTCTGCTCCAGCTCACACCCACTGCCCCCTTGTCCCATCACTGGGTGCCCCTGAACAGAGCCTGGCTCCATCCTCCTCACACCCACCCTTCACATATTGACCAACACCCCTGGGGTCCCCCCTCAGGCTCCTCTTTCCCAGCTCCAGAGCCCCAGCTCCCTCAGCCTGTCCTCAGCAGGGAGATGCTCCCCTCCCTCCATCACCCCTGTGGCTCTGCCCTGGGCTCTCTCCAGCAGCTCCTTCTGGAGCTGAGGGCTCCAGGACTGGACACGAGATTCCAGCTGTGGTCTCCTCAGAGCAGAGTAGAGGGGGAGGAGAACCTCTCTCGATCCCCTAACCACCCCTGCTCTGACCCTCCCCAGGACGCCACTGGCCTTCTGTTCCAGGGAGGGTTCTTCTCCACAGATGACAAGCAGAGACAACACAGCCAGCATCTGCTCCCCACCACCCCTCACCTGCCTGGCACTAAGACACCCCTGGAGCATCTTCCCCCAACCACTCGGCTCCGCTCTGCTCTCTCGCAGGCAGCAGCACCCGTCAGCCCCAGCACAGTCCCACCCGTGGCCACGGGTCATCGCAGGGCAGAGCTGTTGGAGCTCCCAGCGTCACACCCCACCTTCTCTCCCTCCAAACCACAGCAGCAGCACAAGACCCATTTGCACCCAGAGGGTTCAGTCACCTGCTTCAGGGAAGATGATGGATGGAGGGATGGACAGGGGGCTGTTCCGAGAGCAAAGATGCCTGGTGGCCACCAGCTGATCCCCTTCCCTCAGCTGCGGGTGAAGGAGGTGTCCTTAAAGCTCTGCTGGTTCCACATTCCTGCTCACAGCGCTCCTGGGGAAGGCAGGATCTGCCCAGACAAGCCCTGGCTGCTGTGAGGAGAGGAAAGAGCTGAGCTTGGACTCAGCAGAAGGTCAGTCCCACAGCAGCTGGTGTCATCAGGCTGCAGGAGGAGTTTCTGTTAGTGTAGAACCACACAACCATGGAATGGTTTGAGTTGGGAGGGACCTCAGAGATTGTAGAACCATAGAATCCTTAGGGCTTGGAAGGGACCTCCAAAGGTCATCCAGTCCAATCCCCCTGCCTCTGAAGCAAGAACAATCGTACTCAGCAGCTGGAGGAGCAGCAGGTCCTACAGCCTCTGGAGGTGGACCTCAAGTACCCTTGATCATCGTAGCCCTAATCATTGAATCTGTGTGTTGGGTTGGAAGGGACCTCCAAAGGTCACCCAATCCAACTGCCCTACAACAAGCAGGGCCACCTCTAACCAGAACAGATTGCCCAGAGCCCCCATCCAGCCTGACCCTGAAGGGCTCCAGGGAGGCGGTAACCTGGCCCCTGGGTAACCAGATCCAGAGGAAGCAGCGGGGTGCCACAGCCCCCATCCAGGGTGGGATGTGCTCCCCACACCTGTGAATCAGACCACCTTCTCCCAGCACTTAACCTCGCCGCTAACACTCCAAAATAAGGGGTCTGGGGCAGGAAGGGCTGATCCCAGGAGGGAGGAAGGGCTGTGCCTACCTCCCAAGCCTCACACATTGACCGGCTGAGTGGACACATGCCAGCCCCACCGCTCACCAGACCCAGGAGGAACCATGAGGCTGTGGAACCTGGCCCTAAAGCAAAGACAAACCCCAGGCAGAGGCTGCTGACCCCAGGGCCTGTCCCCAGGCTGAGCCCACACCTCCCCTGAGCTCCAAGGGCGTGTACAGGATGCAGCCCACCACCTCGGGCTGTTTGCATCTCCACCCGCAGCCTGCAGAGCTCCACGGAGGCTTCTCCCTGCGGTCGTCAACCTCTTCCTGCTCCCGGACACCAACGCGCTCAGAGCCTTTTCGTACCCATTCACCCCCACGCCCGGGCTTGGCCACCGTGCAGCGCCGACCCTGTGCCAGCCCAGGTCCGGGGCAGGTCCACACCCCCCACCCCAGCAACGTCCCCGAGAACCCACCGAGACCCCGGGGTGAGCGAAGGGAAGGAAAGCTCTTCAGAGGAGCCAAGGAGTGGGAGGACTGCCTGCACCAGGACGGCCTGAGCGCAGCTGCCGTGTCGGGGGGACGGAGCAGGATCGACGCCACCAGCGCCGCAGAGAGGAAGCAGCAGACCCAGAACACGAGGGTTCCCGAACGACGGGAGGGAAGAACTTTTGCAATAGCTCCCGATTTATTTCTTCCTCCTCCGGCAGCTGGAAAAATCCAGCTCCCGAGCAAAACAGGTTCAAGGAGCCTTGCGAAATCGCAGGGGGAAAGCAGAAACCTCGCGTCCCCCGAACCCTAAAACCCGTCCTGCGGCTCTGAGGGCAGCGCCAGCGAGGGCTCCTCAGCACAAGAGTCGTCCTCAGCACGCAGGGGGAAAGCACACCAGAGTCCTCCTCAGCTCCAAGTCCTCCTCAGCACCAGCGAGGGCTCCTCAGCCTCTCCCCGCAGCAGGCACTGCCAGTACTCACAGTCTCCAGCCTCCCCCGATCCCAGTCCCGCGGCGTCGGGAGCCGAGGTCCCCCCCCGGCCGCAGCCGCCGGGGCCATCCGCTGCTTCTCCGCCCCGGCCGGGAGGTGGGGCCAGGGCCGGGGCTGCCGGCCCGGGAACCGACGGAGCGCGCCCGGAGCCGGGCTTTCACAATCGCTGCTGGACGAGGGAGCCGGGGGTTATTTTCTTCTTTCTCTGGCTCGCTTGTTCCCTCCCCGTGAAGCTGCGATGAGAAACGGGCCGCGCGCTTTGCTGACTCGGGGCTTTGCGGGCTGTTCGCACCGGTCCCGGTCCGAACTGGTCTTTGATTTCACGCGTCTCCTGGCTCCCTCCCAGCTGAGGCTCCCACCCCTCTGGGCTTTTCCCCCACGTCCTCTTGTTTCATCTCCGCTCGTTCCTCGAGCTTTTCAAAGCCTGGGGTTTGCAATTGGGATCAATAATCCAAATTATTAATTATAAACCGGTATTATTAATCCCGATTATTAAGAATAATAAAATCATTAGGGATTGGAAGGCACCTCCAAAGATCATCCAGTCCAATCCCCCTGCCACAGCAGGATCATCTAGACCAAGTCATACAGTCAGACAGGGTTAGAAGGGACCACAGGATCATCCAGTTCCAACTCCCCTGCCATGGCCAGGGACATCCCACCCTACGTCAGACTGGCCAGAGCCTCATCCAGCCCGGCCTTGAACACCTCCAAGGATGGGGCCTCCAATAGTAATTAATCCCAGCTATTAATACTAATAAAATGGGATCACTACTCCACATTATTAATAGTAATAAATTTTGATTAATTAATAAATTGGTATTGTCAATCCCGGTTATTAATAATAAATTTGTATTATACNGCCCGGCCTTGAACACCTCCAAGGATGGGGCCTCCAATAGTAATTAATCCCAGCTATTAATACTAATAAAATGGGATCACTACTCCACATTATTAATAGTAATAAATTTTGATTAATTAATAAATTGGGATTGTCAATCCCAGTTATTAATAATAAATTTGTGTTATACAGATGATCTTTCGAGGTCCCTTCCAATCCGTAATGATTCTATGATTCTATGATTCAAATTATTTATAACAAATTTTGATTATAAATTAAATTTATACTAAATTTGTATTATTGATCCCAATTATTATTAACCATTGTTGTTTATTATTAATAATAATAAAACTTGGATTTATAATCCACGTTATTGTAAATAATTATAAATAATTTGGGATGATCTTTCGAGGTCCCTTCCGATCCCTGATGACTGGATCTAGGGGACCCCGCTGTGGCAGGGGGATGGGACTGGATGGCCTTTCGAGGTCCCTTCCCATCCCGGATGCTCTGTGGCCCAGCCACGGGAAACGGGCCACTCCGGGTGGAGGGTCTTGGTGCCTCCGGCGAGCAGAGGACCTCCTTCCCCCGTGCGGACTCATTAAATCACGACGAAACGAGCTCGTTGTGAGCTCCAGCGGCAGGGACCCGCTTTGCGGAGCAGGAGGCAGCCCGGTCGGCGCCCCCAGGGTGAGGGGACTGTCCCCCACAAGCCTAGAGGGCGGCAGGGGAAGGCGGGCACCGCTCTCAGCAGCAGCAGCATCCCGCCGCACCATCGTGCGGATGAAGAGCACCATCTACTGACTCCTCTTCCTCAGCACCTCCTGCCTGGCTGGGGCGAGCTGGGGCGAGTCTGCACAAGCTGCTGCTGCATCCCGGCAGCCAAGGGAGAAGCCCTGGCAGGGGCTGCCCAGGGGGGCTGTGGAGTCTCCTTCTCTGGAGACGTTTCAAACGTCAGGTTTCTCTACGAGGTGCTTGAAGCTCCATCCCTGGAAACATCCCCGGTCAGGCTGGCCCCTGGGGCTCCGAGCCAGCTGCTCTGGCTGGGGATGTTCTCTGCTCACTGCAGGGGGTTGGACTGGACGAGCTGGAAAGGTCCCCTCAGCTCAAGCCAGCCCGTAACTCCAAAAAAGCCTTGAACTCCCTGGGAGGAAGGTGCTTCTCCTGCACTAGCCCTGTGGCTCCCAGCTTTCTCCTGCCTGCTGCTGCCACTCTCTGACCAAGAGCTCTCCTGCAGCTCTCACAGCTTTTAATTCTCCCCGAGGCTTCCACCTTCAAATCCTCGGACAGGCAGACCCCGAGTAGGTGGGAAGGGCGATTCCTATTGAAGAGGGGCCACTGGGAAAGTCCCAGCGACTACAACCAGAGTGGGACCCAATCCCAACCTCGCTGCAGCCCGTTCAGCTAAATCCTCCTGACACCCACCCCTCACATACTGACCAACACCCATGGGGTCACCCCTCAGGCTTCTCCTCCCCAGCTCCAGAGCCCCAGCTCCCTCAGCCTCTCCTCAGCAGGGAGATGGTCTCCACCTTCATCACCCCTGTGGCTCTGCGCTGGGCTCTCCCCAACAGCTCTGGGTCCTTCTGGAGCTGGGGGACCCATAACTGGACAGAAGATTCCAGCTGTGGTCTCACCAGGGCAGAGGAGAGGTGGAGAAGACCCTCTCTCCATCTACTAACCAGCCCCTTCTGATCCACCCCAGGATGCCATTGGCCTTCCTGGGCCATTGCTGGCTCCTGGCCATCCTGCCGGCCACCAGGACCCCCCAGGTCCCTTTCTCCTGCGCTGGTCTCCAACAGGTCAGTCCTCACCCTACACTGGTCCCTGGGGTTGTCCTTGCCCAGCTGCCAGCCTCTACCCTGCCCTGGCTGTACTTCAGATGATGCCAGCTTGTCTCCCATGCAAAGGGATTACAAGAGCTCCAGTATCTGATGGATTATCTGGGGCTTCCAGCCTGGAAGAGGCCACATCAGCGGGTTCGTAGCCGCTCAGGCTCTGCTGGTCGCTCCAGCAGAAGTTCTGGGACTTACTGGAGGCTGAGTTCGCTGAGGAGCAGCTCAGTGCTCTGCTGGGGACCCATCACCAGGCTGGTCCTTCCCTGCTTGTAGGATCAGGCTGAAAAACACCCAGCTGGGCTGGGGCCAGTGTTCTTCACGTGAGCCCTGCTGACGCCGTGGGGGAGCCGGCCAAAACCCGAGACGCAAGTGGCTCGAGTCCTGCGGCGAGTGTTTACAGAGCTGGGACCTGTGCTGGGGATGGCTGGAGTCCACTGGTGGCCACTGGAATGACAGAATAAGAGATGGGATTGACCCCAGCTGCCCCATCCCACCCCCAAACCCTGGCCCTCAGCTCCAGGTCTCCCCGACTGGGAAACACAGCCGGGGTGGCCATTCAGCCCCCTCCGTGGGCAGCCTGTGCCAAGGGTCCTTCCCAGGGAGGATGTTCTCCTCGAGGTCACCCTCAGCTTCCCCTGGGGCAGCTTGAGGCCATTTCCTCTGCTCTTGTCCCTTGTTCCTTGGGAATAGAGACCAGCCCCCAGCTCTTTGCACCCTCCTGCCACAGAACCACAGGACATTAGGGGTTGGAAGGGACCTCAAAAGATCATCCAGTCCAATCCCCCCAACACAGCAGGATCATAAAGTCCTAGAATCATTAGGGGTTGGGAGGGACCTCCCTCAGCAGGGAGCTGCTCCCCTCCCTCCATCCTCTCTGTGGCTCTGCCCTGGGCTCTCTCCAGCAGCTCTGGGTCCTTCTGGACCTGAGAGACCCTCAGTTGGACACCAGATTCCAGCTGTGGTCTCACCCAGCTCCCTCTGCCATTCCCTACAGCCCCCTAATTAGCCCTAGTTGCCTCAGAAGACTCGCCCACGGCGGTGCTGTGAGGAGGGGAGGAGTTTCTCCTCAAAGGATCCTACTGAGAAGTCACCAGCCGCTGAGTCAGCCCGAGGCCGGCACCGCTGGCTGCTGAATAATTGAACGAGTTCCTGCTTCTTGGAACCACTTGCAGCAGCTGCTGAGGAGAAGCTTCTGCACAGACTGATGCTCAGAAACCCTTCAACTGGAGCCTCTCCCAGCCCTCAAGGAAACCTGCGTCAGGAGAGGGTTGTCTCTGCCAGAACAAGCAGGATGCCCCTTGTCCTGGCACTGGGTGCCCCTGAGCAGAGCCTGGCTCCATCCTCCTGACACCCACCCTTCCCATATTGATCAACACCCATGGGGTCACCCCTCAGGCTCCTCTTCTCCCAGCTCCCTCAGCCTCTCCCCATAAGGGAGATGCTCCAGTTCCTTCATCATCCTCATTGCTCTGCGCTGGGCTCCCTCCAACAGCTCTGTGTCCTTCTGGAACTGAGGGGCCCACAACTGGACATAACCCTCCAGCTATGGTCTCCCCAGGGCAGAGCAGAGGGGGAGAAGAACCTCTCTTGATCTGTGAACTCACTTCTGTGATCTCTAGAGGTTTCTTCCAACCCCTGTCTATGATTCTGTGACTTAGAGTGTCTGACCACAGGTCACTAACTCACCTCTAGGTGAAAACTCCACTGTCACAGGCTTTGCCCGTGACTGATGGGCCCTACAAGAAGGCAAAGTGTGAGGGACTCTCACACTTGGACAATGTGTCCCTCCTAGATGACTGGGTGGGGGCTATTTACCTGCTGAAAACCCTCTGGGAACACACAGACCCATCAGGTGGTGGTTACCATAGAGGCCTGGGATGGATGGATCCTGCTGTGGCAGGGGGATGGGACTGGATGATCTTTTGAGGTCCCTCCCAGTCCCTAATGGTCCGTGATGGATGGATGAGTTCTGGCACTGGCAGACAAGAAGAGGGGTCTGGTGGGTCCTGGGGACACTGGGCACCCCAACGGCTGGGCACCTCTGTTCTTCTGTGCCAGGGGGTGGCAGTGTTAGAGCAGAGGAGGAAGACTCTCCCTCCATGCAAGGAGAGAGCCTGCAGAGTCCCACAGAGCCACTGAGGTTGTTGGAAGAGACCTTTCAGCTCCTCAAGCCCATCTCCTAGGTGTCCCATGGAGCAGAGCTGCCCACGCTCGGACTTGCTGGCACTGGCAGCTGATGGCTGTGAGTTCCATGGCCAGACTTTACTTCACTGATGACTTTGCTCTCGTTGGTGGCCCTCAGGTCCAGGGTTGTTCCCTCTCTGCTGGTTTCCCTTCTCCTCGATGCCTAAACCTCACTGGGCTGGCTTCCCAGCAGATGCTGGGGTGGGTGAAGCTCCTCAGCAGGAGCAGAACCTGGGAGCATGAAGGAGGAGCCTCCCCTCGGTCAGGCTGGCCTGTAGTAGGCACCAACCACAACACAGGGCAGTGGCTGCTGTGGGGAAGGGCTTGTGAAGGGTTTAATTAAGCTGCACTGCAATTAAGAGGGACAGCAGCTGGGGCTCGTGGGGAGCTCAGCGCTCGGGGTGTGCCCCAGGGTTACCTGTGGGCACCTTGGTGAAAGCCAGCATGGACTTGGGTGGAGGGGTCACCTTCACTTAATCACAGGACATTAGGGTTGGGGAGGGACCTCAAAAGATTATCTGGTCTCAGCCCCCCAACACAGCAGGGTCACCCAGATCCAGTCACACAGGGACATGTCCAGGTGGGTTTGAAACCTCTCCAGAGGAGACTCCAAAAGCCCCCTGGGCAGCCCCTGCCAGGGCTCTGGCCCCTCACTGGGAAGAAGGTCCTTCTCACACTGATGGGGAACATCCTCTGCTCCAGCTCACACCCGCTGCCCCCTGTCCTGTCACTGGGTGCCCCTGAGCAGAGCCTGGCTCCATCCTCCTGACACCCACCCTTCACATATTGACCAACACCCATGGGGTCACCCCTCAGGTTCCTGTTCTCCCAGCTCAAGGGCCCCAGCTCCTTCAGCCTCTCCTCAGCAGGGAGATGCTCCCCTCCCTTCATCATCTCTGTGGGTCACATCCACCACCACCTCAACCCCCTTCACCATCTCTGTGGGTCTCAACCTGCACCTCCCTAGGAACATGGGGTTGCTCACCTGGTGACCATCCTGGAGGCTGTGGTGTGGGACCTTCATGGCATGGGCTGTGCATTGCAGAGGCACCGATTCCTTTGGCCACTTTCAACATGAGAAAAATCACAGAACTCCAGAACTTGAGGGACTGGAAGGGACCTCAAAAGATCATCTAGCCCAATCCCCCTGCCAGAGCAGGATCCCCTCAATCAAGTCAAATCCATTGACAACACAAGCAGAAGGAAGTGCAGCCCCACCCCAAAACCCACCTCTGATTCTGCACCTTGAGCTGCTGGGGGGTTTATGTAGGAGTCAGGTGCTGGGGGGGGGAGACACCTTCTTACTGCCTCCACCTGCTGATGGGATCTCCCATCCTTCTCCAATTATTAGTCACCCTTGGTTCAACTATCTCACTCATTATCTCTTGTGAAATTGGTGGCTGGAGCACGACCACTGGGCCTTTAAACAGGGGCAGTTTCATCAGCCCACAGGCTGGAGGAAAAACCTACAGGGGTTCAAGCAAGGTGCAGGGGTTGGACTTCAGGTGAAGTAGATCAGCCACTTGAAACCCCTCAATCAGTAGGAGCAGGAGATGCTCAGCGAGACCAGTAGAGGAGTGGTTGGCGATGGGGAAGGTCTGTTTGTTTTGCTGGGGGCTTGGAGGGACCTTCAAGGTCATCGAGTTCAACCAGCTAGGACCTGATTAACCAGATCCCCCAGCACTGCGTCTGCATCACTCTTAAATCCCTCAGGGAACCAGTCCTCAGGGCAACCCAGTCCCGTGTCTGAAGCTCTGGGGAGCTGTAGCCCATGAAGATCACGGAACCATGGAACAGGCTGCCCAGGGGGGTTGTGGAGTCTCCTTCTCTGGAGAGGTTTAAAACCCACCTGGATGAGTTCCTGTGTGACTGGATCTAGGTGACCCTGCTGTGGCAGGGGGGTTGGACTAGATGATCTTTTGAGGTGCCTTCCAATCCCTAATGATTCTGTGATTATCCTGTTGCCCCTCAGCTTGACCTACTGGTCCTCTGCATCTCTACACCCTTGTAGGATTTCAATCCCCACTTTGACCTGTTGCCCCTCAGCATCTCCACATCTTCTAGGGCAATGAAGCTGAGGAAGGGCCTGGAGAATCAATCTGATGAGGAGAGATGGACAGAGTTGGGGCTGTTTAGTTGAAGGAAGAGGAGGCTGAGAGGAGCCCTCATCGCTCTCTACAGCGATCTGGAAGGACACTGTAGAGATGTTGGTGCTGGGCTCTTCTCACAGGTCATTAGTGACAGAAGCAGAGGGAAGGGCTTCAGGCTTTAACAGGAGAAGGTTAGACTGGACACGAGGAAGAGATTCTTCCTGGAGAGAGGGGTCAGGCCCTGGACTGGGCTGCCCAGGGTGGGGGGTGAGTCCCCATCCCTGGGTGAGTTTAAAAGATGCTTAGATGTAGTGTTGGGGGATCTGGTTTAGGGGTGACCTTGTAGAGTAGGGTTGATGGTTGGACCCCATGATCCCAGGGGTCTTTGCCAACCTGATTCTATGGCATAAAGAGAGAGAAAGTGATTCCAGATGACATCAGTACAAACTTCTTCTACACAACTGAGGTCTCTGCTGAATTTTCTCTCCTTGAACTTGGGAACCAGCCTCCGCAGGAGAACGAAAGCTCTTACGTGGCTCTGGGACATCCTCAGGGTAGCAGCAGCGCTGACGAGTTTGCTCCAGAGAAGAAGACTTGGCTCCAGGATGACTCGTCTCTCAACAAACGAGTCACCCAGAGCTTCCTACCATCCCCAGGCTGCCAACACAGAGAAGCCGTGAGGCTTTAAGACCTTCACAACTCCTCCCGTGTCGTCCCCAGGACGGCGGCGTCTGCGGCTCGGGCTCCCCGANCCTACCATCCCCAGGCTGCCAACACAGAGAAGCCGTGAGGCTTTAAGACCTTCACAACTCCTCCCGTGCCGTCCCCGGGCACCAATTATCCTGCAAACGGTGTCTGAGAGCCCGAGGAGCCTCCAGTCGCCGGGAGACCAACTGGCTCTGTTGCCACGCGAGAGCAGAGATGAAGGGTTCTCACACAAACACGTCTGGAAGCGGAAACTTCTCCTGGATGTTTCCAGAGGGGGCTTTAAAGGCGAAGAGCCAGGAGCTGTGTTGTCAGGGCCACCACGAGGAATTTGTGTGGGGAGCTGCTCCACAGCATCACGGGGTTGTTTGGGTTGGAAAAGCCCTTGGATGTCCTTCAGTCCAACTGTCCACTCAGTCAGGTGCCCACTAACCCCTGTACCTCACCCCACATCTTGAGGGCTTTATCCCTCCAGGGATGGGGGCTCCACCACTGTCATGGGCAGATGTCTCTTGGGTGCTGCAGGGAGGGAGATGGAGAGTCTCAGGCTCTCAAGACTGCGACCCAGGCCCTAGAAGGGAAATGGCCGATGCAGAGCCAATGCAGATCCATGGGAAGCTCTTCCAGATCTGGGAAGAAAGGGTGGGACTTGCTCCAGTCTTTCTTCACCAACCTCAACGCAACAGCCTACTTCCATCTCATGATGGGCTTTGGGTGGTGAAAACTCTTCCTTGGCTGCTCTTGACTTCAGGTGGTAAAAACTCTTCCTTGGCTGCTCTTGACTGCAGGTGGTGAAAACTCTTCCTTGGCTGCTCTTGACTGCAGGTGGTGAAAACTCTTCCTTGGCTGGTCTTGACTGTGCAAATCACAGAATCACAGGACATTAGGGATGAAAGGGACCTCCAGAGATCATCCAGTCCCGTCCCCCTGACACAGCAGGATCCCCTAGATCCAGTTGCACAGGAACGTGTCCAGATGGGTTCTAAACATCTCCAGAGAAGGAGACTCCACAACCCCTTTGGGCAGCCCCTGCCAGGGCTCTGTCACCCTCACTGGGAAGAAGGTCCTTCTCATATTGATATGGGACCTCCCCTGTTCCAGCTGACACCCACTGCCCCTTGTCCTATCATTGGGTGGACATGGAACCATCCACCTGACACCTCAGGGTCAACCTCAGCCTTCCCTGGGCCAACCAGAAGCCGGTTCCTCTCATCCTGCTGCTTGCTCCTGGAGAGAAGAGACTCACTCTCACCTGGCTCCAACCTCCTGAAGTCCAGGGAGCTGTCGAGAGCCAGAAGGTCTCCCCTGAGCTCTCCAACAGCTCCCTCAGACACTTCACAACCACAGCCCCTCATCCTCAAGTCCACGCTCTCCATCTGCGGTGCCTCTGCCTATTGACCTACCGCAGGGCTCCTACCCTTCCCACTCCAGACACCATCAAAGCAGGAGAAGACCTCGTCATGGCCCCCAAACGCGGGTGAGCGATCGCTGCTCCTCCGTTAAGGCAACAAGACCCTTCAGACCAATGAAGTCTTTTGCTTTGATCCACCTTCTCCTCGCGGGCCCCGGGACGGGAAAGCACGACGGTGCCACAGGTCAGCGGGACTGGCGCTGGATCTGCGGCGTCGGGACACAACCGCAGGCCGATGCCGAGGGCGCCGGCCGCTCCAATTCAGTAGAAGAGGTTCTCTTCTGGAGGAGGAACCTCTAAGAGCTCGGGGTTGTTTCTATAAATTGTAGTTCGGGAGCGAAAGAAAATGGAGAGAGAAGTGGAGACGGGGAGGGCGGGTGGGAGGCAGAGAGCCCGCGACGCATCCATCGCGTTTAAGCCCCGGTGGGGTAGCAAATCTACTTATCTGCACTATTAAGTGGGTTGTCCTCTATGGTTATGGAGAGGGCTTCGCGGTGAAAGGCAAAACCAGCGGACGCTGAGCGCGGATTTAATCAGGGCAGGAAATTGCCTGAGACCAGCCATCACTCTCAGCTCCTCGAGGCCAAGCGCAGAGCACGGGAAGGGGCTGCCCAGGGGATGTGGAGTCTTCTTCTCTGGAGATGTTGAGAACCCACCTGGATGTGTCCCTGTGGGACTGGGTCTAGGGGATCCTGCTGTGGCCATGGGGGTTGGACTGGATGAGCTTTGGAGGTCCCTTCCAATCCCTAATGACTGGATCTATGGGATTCTGCTGTGGCAGGGGGGTTGGACTGGATGATCTTTGGAGGTCCCTTCCAACCCCTCATGCTCTGTGATTCTGGGACAAGGAGCAGTGGGTGTGAGCTGGAACATAGGATGTTCTACATCAGTCATGTTTGCGGAACATCTCCCTGATGAGGAGAGACTGTGTTCTGGGCCCCTCAGTTCACAGAGCTGCTGGAGAGAGTCCAGCATGGAGCAGAGAGGATGATGAAGGAAGTGGAGCATCGCCCTGCTGAGGAAAGGCTGAGGGAGCTGGGGCTCTGGAGCTTGGAGACTGAGGGGTGACCCCATGGGTGTTGGTCAGTATGTGAAGGGTGGGTGTGAGGAGGATGGAGCCAGGCTCTGCTCAGGGGCACCCAGTGACAGGACAAGGGGCAGCGGGTGTGAGCTGGAGCAGAGGAGGTTCCACATCAGTGGGAGAAGGACCTTCTTCCTGGGGAGGGTGGCAGAGCCCTGGCAGGGGCTGCCCAGGGGGCTGTGGAGTCTCCTTCTCTGGGGACATTTAGAACCCACCTGGATACATCCCTGTGCGACTGGGTCTGGGGGATCCTGCTGTGTCAGGGGAACTGGACTGGATGATCTTTCCAGGTCCCTTCCCACCCCTGATGTTTTGTGATTCCCTTCTCTAACCCAGCATTAGAGGAGAAGGACAAACCCCACAGGAGTTTGCTCCCAGTGGCAGCCCAACTGCAGTCTCACGGCTGGAACAGGAGGCCCTGGAAGTTTCCAAGATGCTGCTGGATTGAGCCGCAGCGCACGAGAACGTTCCACAGGGCTTGGGCAGGACAGTCCTTTCCAAGGGGCATTAAATCTTCATGAACAACAGAGGATGAATTTCTCTTGAGAGCAGACTAAATCTTTGCAACTCAAGGAGCTGAGGAGCTCCTGAGGAAAATCCAGAGAGCATCACGAGCCTGCGGGACGGATGCAGTCGGAGAAGAATCATCATCACAGAGCATCAGGGACTGACAGGGACCTCCAAGGGATGCAGTCCAGTCCCCCTGCCAGAGCCAACTGCCACTGCAGGAACGACTTTAAGAAGCAGCCAGAGCTTGTCTAGTCTATTTTGCAACCAGAATCCTTCAACGTGAAGCTCTTCTGGAAGGAGATTGTCCTTGGTTCCTTCACGGTCACTGCTGGATGCAGGGGCTGTGTTTGCTTCCGTTGGTTCTGTTGGGGTTGCTCTCACATAGGATCTTGTGATTCCATGATTCACTGTCAGATGCCATCAAGAATTGACCCCTGCAGATATGAGATGGGGAGGACCTCAGAAGATCTGGGTGGTGGGATGGGACAGCTGGGGTCAGGGTTGGACTCAGCTTGAAGGACTTCTCCAACGATGCTGTGATGCAGTTGCTTCCAGAAACACCGCGGCTAGAACACTCTTTGACTCGTGCCTGCTCTTAGACCTCGTGAGGAGCAGAGATGGAGGCTTCCTTTGGCCGGCGCCCGTGTCCTGCGCAAGAAGCAGCCGGTGACACTGGGAGATGCTGCCTCCCGATAAGAACGTGACGCGCTGAGATGAAAGGGTGACTCTCTGCTCCCGACGGCCCGGAGGACCTGCCAGGGGAGAAGAGGCTCCTTCACGAGGGCAGCGAAGCGGCGCCTGTTCAGCGGAGGGGAGACGTCGAGTCGCTGCCATAGCCAGGACCGGAGCAGCCGGTTCTCTCTCAGCCGCGCGGTGTTTGCGGGGCGGCAGCTCCCCGTCCTCGCTGTGACCGCGGAACCTCGGGGAGCGGCTGCGGGGAGAAGCTCAAGCGCCCCCCGGCCGGGTTGGTGTGGGATCAGCTGCTCGTGACCTGGGCACGGAGTCGCCTCCTTGCCACATGCAGTGGCCACGCGGTTCCAGGTGAACGACTCCGAGAATCACGGAATTACAGAGTCATTCCGGTTGGAAAAGAGCCCCGGGACCGCCGAGTCCAGCCAGCAGCCCCACTCTGCGAGGTCACCCCTGAACCTGATCCCCCAGTGACTTTTAAACTCATCCAGGGATGGGGACTCTACCACCCTCCGGGCAGCCCATCCCAGGGCCTGACCACCCTCTCCGGGAAGAATCTCTTCCTGATGGCCAGTCCTGATGAATCTGGAAGCCCTTCCCTCTGCTTCTGTGGCTAATGACCTGTGAGAAGAGCCCAGCATCAGCATCTCCACAGGGTCCTTCCAGATCGCTGTAGAGAGCGACGAGGGCTCCCCTCAGCCCCAACTCTCTCCTCATCAGACTGATCCTCCAGCCCCTTCCCCAGCTCCGCTGCCCTCCGCTGCCCTCGCTCCAGCCCCTCGATGTCTTCCCTGGATGCCCCAAACTGGACCCAGCACCCAAGCTGCAGCCTCCCCAGAGCTCAGTGCGGGAGGGCAACCAGCTCCCTCCTCCTGCTGGACACCCAGTTCCTAACCCTGGCCAGCGCAGCAGGGGTGGACCAGCTGCTGGCCAGGATGCTGCCCTGTCGCAGAGCCGCTGCTGCTCATGCTAATTACAAGCAATTAAGGGTCCGGTCGCTCGGCTCACGGACCGGCGCGGGGGGAGATGCGCTGGGAGGAGGCTGCTCTCATCTCTTTCTTCTCCTCGTTTTACACGTGTCTGGCAACAGGGCTTTTGTCCCGGCGCTGCCTCCTGGAAGGGAGATGACTGCGGCGCTTAATGGGCCCGTGTTCTCATCAGCCGGCGCTTGTCATGTAAATGGATCCGAGAACTCGCTCTTCCCGGCCTCGGGCTCCTTTCACACCCCTCGCAGCAGCTCCAGCTGCTTTCCAGTTGGGGTTGCCCTGGGGAGACCGCAGCTGCGATCTGGTGCCCAGTTGTGAGCCCCTCAGGACACGGAGCTGCTGGAGAGAGCCCAGCGCAGAGCCACAGGGGTGATGGAGGGAGGGGAGCATCTCCCGGATGAGGGAGCATCTCCATCCCTTGCCAAGGTTGCCCGGGGAGCGCGTTGAATGGCCACCCCTGGCCGCGCTTCCCGGTGGGGAGCCAGGGTTTGGCGGTGGGTCGGGGCAGCGGGGTCGGACCCGAGGGGCTCGAGGGTCCTTCCCACCCGGAGCGGTTCCGCGAGGAGCGGAGTCGTGATGTCACAGGAGAGCTCTGCGCGGG
>VXBP01005044.1:108561-120089 GCA_013400115.1 Rhinopomastus cyanomelas | reverse complement strand
TGGGGGAGATTCAGGGGGGATGGGACCCAAAGGCTCGGGGTTGGGGGGCGGGGTGATCCCATCCTCAAGCAAACAGCCTCATTGCTCTGTGCAACCCCCTCCCCTCCAAAGAAAGCCCCCAGCTGGCTGCTCCACTCCAGGGGAGACCCTCAGCGCTGCAACGAGAGCACCCCGAAAACACCCCCCAAAGCTGGGGTTGGGGACACCTCTCCCGCCCCGCTCCCGCCACCGGCCACCGGCGCTTTCTTACTGTGGCGTCTCCTGAGTTTGGTTAGTGAGGGAGTGTTTTTGGAAAGCCATGCGGGGAGACAGCGCAGGGAGAGGAGAGAAGAGAGAGGGGCAGGGCATGCGTTACGGGCTCGGCGTGCTGGCAGCGGGGGAGCAGGGGCGCAAAGCGGGTGCCGCGCGAGCTGCGCCAACGCGTCCCGCACCCGCCCCAGGGTGGGGAGGGGGCAAGGACCAGGGGAAGGATGAGGCGGGTGGGGAGGGGGCTTCTTTTGCCTCTTACTTTGTGTCGAGCTCTATGAGGTTTGTGTCGATGGGCGCTTCGTTCTCTGGGACTGAACGGAGGGAAGGGCGCAGGGTTAGTCACTGGGGTTCCACGGGGTCATCAGGGGTTGGAAGGGACCTCGAGAGATCATCCAGTCCCATCCCCCTGACACAGCAGGATCCCCTAGACCAAGTCACCCAGGAACACATCCAGGTGGGTTTGAAACATCTCCAGAGGAACCTCCACAACCCAGTGGGGTGCAACCACCCCTCTGTCAAGTCCTGTTGGAGCCCAACAGCCTCGCTGGGGCACCCCCGTGGATCCGCCTTCCTGTGATGGGTTTTGGCTCAAGAGGAGCTGAAAACCTCTGTGGGGAAGCAGTGACTGGCTGTCAGGCTCTGGCTAACAGGAGTCACAAGGAAACTGAAGGCAGCCCATGCGTGAGGAGGGCAGCACCTCCGCACGGGAGAGGAATCTGCAGAGCCTGAGGGCATGGGACCTTCTCCTCCCTCAAGGACCCGCTCCAGACAATCGCTGGCTGGTAGGGAGAGACTGGACCAGCACACGGGGCGACCATCAGCCTCCTTAACTCAGCCCCAGGCGGATCCACGAACCCGGGTCACAGCCTTCTCTCTCTCAATGATCAGGACACCAGCCCCTCCGCCCCCAGCGCAGAAGGGGCTGCCCCACACTCACCGTCCCGGTGCGCCGGCTCCTCCCGGGGTTTGGGGTGCATCAACGTGAAGGGCAGCTCCACCGCCACGTCGCTGCGAGAGAGGCCGGGGTGAGCCCGGGGCTGCCTGAGCTGCGCAGGCAGAGCGGGGCCAGGTTTGGTGGGGAGGGGGCAGAGCTACACCCCACAGTCCAGCTGCTGGGCAGAGCACAGCGGTGGCTCAGAACCCACCACGACGGAGCTGCTGGCTCAAGTTGGGGATCAGCACGACCCACCCCCCTGCGAGGGAGGGGGAACACCTGCCCTCGGTGGGTGAGCAGCAGCTGGGGACCCCGGTCCCTCGGGATTTGGGATCAGGGGCTGCAGGAGGGATGGAGGGGAGGCATTGAGCTTCCCCCTGTTGGGTGATGCCAACGGTGGTGGCATCCTGATGGTGAGTGTGGGGTTGACGTGGCAGAGGAGGGGACCAAGGGTTTGCCCTGGGTGATGGGATGGGGCTGCGGCGCTGGTTTGGGGGTGTTTGGGGTGGGGGGGAGCAGCAACAGTCTTACCTGGAGGCCAGGTCTCCCAGCAGGCTGGTGAAGGGGCAAAGGAGACAGCACGTTAGTCGTCATCCCTCAAGGCCAGGTGACCCCCCCAAGAGCTTGTGTCACCCCTTCCAGAGTGGCAGGGAAGGTCTTGGGCTGGGGGGGACATGGTAAAGGAGAGCCACAAGGGGAGCAGTATGGGGTTGGTGGGTGCCCCAACACTCACCCTCCTCGTGACACCACCAGCTTCACCTTCACCTTGTAGGAGACGATAATGCCCAGGATCTCCTTGTTAGCTCCGTCTCTCAACCTGGAGAACAGGGCAGGTGGGCTGTCAGCCAGGGGGTGTCCATGGGGATCTCTGAAGGCTCCCCCAACCAGATCTGAGCATCACCCCTGAATGCCCACCAGGATTTGGGCCCACCCCAACTCCCTGTGCAGGCAGAGGGAGCAGGAGCCCCAGAGGTGGTCATGGTGGGGGCTCACAGCGTGCTGGAGGCCAGGTTGGTGTCCTCGTGCTTGAGCTTCCCGTCCAGGGCCAGCCCCCGTTTCTCCCGGTTGTTGGCGAGGAAAGGGGTCAGGGTGTAGACTTTGCAGAACGTCGAGCTTGGGGCCACCATGTCACTGGGGATGAGAGTGACCATCAGCCAGAGCTCCTGCTCTACCACCAGCTCCTCCAACCCCACAGGCCACCATCCCAGCCCTGACCCAGAGGGTATCTCCATCTCAGCCCTAGCTAGCAGGGCATCTCCTTCCAGCCTGAACATCTCCCTCTCAACACTAGATCCAAGCCCAAATGCCTCCATCCCAACTCCAAACTCAATTCCAACGGGGTGAACATGTTCCTCCCAACTTCAGATCCAGCCCATGCGTCTCCATCCCAGCCTGGATGAACATCTCCCTTCCAACTCCAGATCCAACCCAGACACAGCCATCCCAGCTTGGTGAGCATCTCCATACAACTCCAGACCCAGCCCACACACCCTCCACCTCCATCCTGGCCTGGTGAGCATCTCCACCCCAACTCCTGCCTCAGGCTGCAGTTCATCTGCTGAGGATGATGTCCCACATTGACAGCATCAAAAGAAAGGCCCCTCATCTCCTCCCACCAGGAGATCCCACTGGTCCTGCGCTGGGGCAGGAGACCTCCAGGTCTCCTCTGAGGTCCACAAAGCCCTTCACAGTGTCCCTGAGCAGCTGATACTCACTCTGCATCCTCCACGGCCACCGGGCACTTGTACTGGGCGGTGTTGAAGAGGCAGATGTCGGCATACTGGCGCACTGGGGCGGCAGACAGAGGGACTGAGGTCACGGAGGGTCCCCACAGGGGTGGGGACAGCAGCTGTGGTGGGCAAAGCCACGCTCCTCACCTGAGATTTTGATCTTCTTCACTGTCTTGTTGGTGTTGTTGGTGACGTGGACGTTGACGCTGATGGGCTCTCCGTGGTAGTAGATCTGTGGGGAGCGCAGAGCGGGGACGGTGAGGTCCTCGCTGAGGCCGCCCCACCAGTGTCCCCTCCCCAGTCCTGACCCACCTCCTTGTCCAGGGATGCCTCGAGGTGCAGGGGTTTGTCTGACATGAGGAACTGCCGGGTGGTCTCTGCCATGGGCTGGGGGCCGGGTCGCTCTGGGGCGTACTGGACCTTACGGATGATCAAGCGCACCGAGTTCCTGGGGGCAGACAGCAGGAGGTGACCCCAGGTGTCCCTTGACTGCAGGCAGCTCTGCCCATGGGGCACTCTCCTTCTTGACCCCTGCTTTGGGGTCAAATCCCCCTTTTCTTCTGCTCTGCTGAGTCAGGACAAGGATGGAGTGGGAGGCCGTAGCAGACTTGGGCTCCTTGTCTGCAGTGTCTCCATCCCAACCCCTCAATTGTCTCTGACCCATCTCTCCCCAGCTCCATACTGGAGAACATCTTCTGGAGGACATCACTGTCTTGCTCTGGGGAGTACCTTCATCCCAGCCCAGCTGAGAAGACACCTCTATGCCAGCCTCTACCTGGAGGACATCTCTTTCCCTACTCCAGCCTGGAGCAGGAGCTTCAACCCACTCCAGCCTGCAGGACATCTCTGTCCCACTCTGGAGAACATCTCAATTCTGGGATTAGATGAAATCTCCATCCCAGCCCCAGCCTGGAGGACACCTCCATCCCCTGATATCAAACCAGGCTCCTCCCTTTCCCACGGCCAGGTCACAGCCCCTGCTGCTCCCACCAGGGCTGGACAGATCCTCTCCGCTCACCTCTTGTGGATTTTCTCCTCCAGGTTCTCTGCGCAGAAGGCTTTGACTTCATAGTCCACACCACAGGCCTGGAGACCAGGAAGGGGCAGAGAAGGAGGCAGAGAGAAACCCCTTGGCACCCTCCACAAGAGGTGACCTCAACCAGTGGCCAGTCACCACTGCCCAGTGGCACAAGGACGGGTGGACCTTACCTTCCCCGTGTCCTCTGGGCCCGGCTGCAGCGTGACGGAGCAAGGTAGGTTGGGGGGGATCTGAAGGGGAAAGGGGGGTGGGTTTAAGAGGCTGGGACCCCCATCTCTGAGCCCTGGAGACCCACAGCGTCACCTGCTCAGGGTGCTGGTGGGACCACGTTACTGGAACTGGAATTTCTCCTTAATCTGGGGGATTTGGAGGAATTAAGATGGTTTTGAAGGAGCTTGGGGTTGTTCACAAGCTTGTGGGGCTCAGGCGTGGAGAATGCCACCAGGTCCCTGGAGAATGCCACCAGGTCCCCCCTAGCTCCTGGGAATGGGGCAGCTGCTACCATCAAAGCTCAACTGGGGAAACTGGGGGCGTGTGAGAACAGAATGGGGGTGCTTGGGGGGTATTTCCTTCCGGAGCTACCCAAACCCCGCTCGGCTGTGGGAGAGCAGCCAGAGCCAGCCCTCCACCTCAGCTGGCGGAGGGTGGGGGGTCACCTCCCCGTCCAGCAGCACTGAGGGGCACCCGCTGCCGCCCTACCTCGAAGGTGAAGGGGTAGGCGTGCTCGCCCAGCTTCTTGATGAGCCGCTCCTGCAGCCGCGTCAGGGGCTTCTTCTCCTCGGGGACCGGGGGGAAGGCCTGGGCGTTGGCCACGAAGAGGTCCTTGCGGAAGGTCAGCCCCAGCACGTCCAGGTCCTCACGGCCGTAGCGGAAGGCGCAGGTCAACGTCACGAAGACTGAGGAGGGCGATAAGAGGTGGAGGCTGGAGGCGTTGTGGGGCGGTGGCATCGTGGTGGGAGGGGACGTCACCGCACGGTGCTACCACGGCGTGATGCCATCATGGCACCTCCTGGGAGACACCGCTGCTCCCCAGTGCAAGAGCAACTGGGATGTGCCACGGTGGGGAGATGGGGACACAGCACATGGATGTTGGGGTACCCACTGCAGGACCACCACCCCCAAAAGGGACTGGGGAACATGACCCAAGAGCCCAGGGAAGGACACTGTGGTGCCAGCTCTGTGACCCGAGGGATGGGGGACTCCCTTACCCTTCCTCTCCTTCAGGTACTCGGGATCCACCAGCACCACTCCATCTACAAGGGAGCATCATGGGGTCAGGGTACGCCCCAGAAGAGGAGGGGACCCCAAAAACCTTCACCCCCACCCACAGGAGCCCAGCCCACCGCAGCACATCCCCTCGACCGGCTGCACGTACCCACAGGGTCCACCACGTCGATGTGATCCACAAAGTCCCTCTTCCCCAGGTAGACGGTGAGCTGCAGGAAGGCACGGCGGGGTCAGAGATGCCAGGGGAGCTCGGGGGGCTGTCCTGGGGGCCTCCTGTCCTGACACCACCCGCTGGAGCCCACCACCCCCCTGGATCCCCATGTGCCACCCCAGGAGCCAATGGCACGTACAGGAAAGCCCAGAAACCCTCCAGCTGTCCCCAGACACGGTGGCACCTGAAGGCACTTGGCACCCAAGGACATGCGGGTCAAGGTCAAGGCTCAGTTGGCACCCCATGGGCACGTCCCCTGGTGTCCCCCCATGGCATCGCTCTCCCAGCCACAAGCACAGGGGCATCTTTGGGGGTCTGGGTCCGTGCCTGTGCCCCTGCTCGAGGCTTCTGGGGCTGGAGGTCACCCTGGGAAGCAGCCATGTCCTCGGGGAGCAGCCACTTACCTTCCCGTTGGGACTGGCTTTCTTGAACACCCTGGAAAAGAGCACAGGGAGAAGGGGGGTGGTCAGTGGATGGGGGAGACTTGGGGGGGTCCTGCCCTAGAGGGGCTCATCTCATCCTTTAATTTGGTTCTAATTACCTGGAGTTCAATTAAAAACCAGGTGTGAGCTGTGAGCCTGGATATTAGAAAGGGGACTGGGGCGGGGAGGGGGCCACATCCCCTGGACACGACCCCATCCCACCACTGCTGTGGAGACACCTGGTGGGAGCCCGGTGGCACTGGAGGGGCGAGGAGCGACCCAGGAGGGCCTTCTGTCCCCAGATTCTTCCGTCCCACAGCAAAACAGCCCCACATCTCCCCTGGAAAATCCCAGTGCAAGACCCCCCAGAGTCGCAGGGGACGGCTGGAGGGGCGCTGAAAGCCGGGGGTCCCGGGGGGACGTGCCAGCTGCAGGCGGGGAGCGGGCACAGCTGACTTCCTCAGCTGCCCTGGCGCAGAGCCACCCCTAATGGGTTTCTCCGTGGATAATCCCGGGTTTAATTCCATTAAAACCATCCGGGAAGATTAGTGGTGGCCAGGTCAGGCCCAGGGAAAAACACCAAACCCAGCAAACCCAGTAGCCAAGGTGGCAAGTACCACCTTCACCCACATCCTACAGGGCACCCACTCCCTGTCCCTGCAGCCCCGGACCCTGCCAGGGACATGGAGGGGCTGGTAGTCTGGTCCCTGCAGTGGGAACAGCCTTGGGAGGAGCAGCCGTGGATGTGCCAGGGCCACACGGCTCCACGGCCACGAGCCAGGGTGATGGCCAGTTCTGAGTCTGGAGCGGAGGGTTGACCCTTGTAACTGGGGTCATAGTGCCAGGGTGACCACAGGTTACCCATGTGCCAGGGTGCCACAGCTACCATGGAGCCCACGTGCCACATGGCATGGTGGCACCTCAGCATGATGGTATCATGGCTTAGGTGGCATCTTGGTGATGACAGAACCCACAGGCCACAGAGCTCACAGCAATCATGGAACCGAGGTGACCCCAAGCCCTGTGCCTCAACTTCTGCCCATAGGCCAGGGTGACCCTCACTCCCATGCCCACGTGCCACAATGACCCTCAAACTCATCCCTGCATGCCACAGTGACCCTCATCTCCGTGCCCACACGCCTGGGTGTCCACAGCCCTGTGCCAGGGTTATCCTCAAACCCATCCCTGCATGTCAGGGAGACCCTCACCCCTATGTCCACGTGCCACAATGACCCCCACCTCCATGCCCAGGTGCCAGGATAGCCCCCAAACCCACCCCTTCATGTCAGGGTGACCCCCAACTCCGTGCCAGCCCACAGAGGAGGGAGAGCAGTGCTCCCCGGTGCCAGCAAGCCCTCGCCTCACCGGCCATGGCACAACCCTGGGACACCCACACCCGCCCCGTTCCCTCTGCCAGCCCCAGGAGGTGACAGGGACCCTGGGCTGTCCTCAGAGGGGTGTCAGGACCATCCCTGGGTGTGCCAGACCCCGACGCCAGGCCGTGCCGGGAAGCCTCCTGCCCAGCCACTCGTTACACAAGCGAAGGCGCTAATGAGCCCGGGCGAAGGCGAGATCGATCGCGGGCGCTGGAGCAGGAAACAATTACTCACCGCTCCTCGCTGGCACCTGCCCAGGGCGGCCCTGTGCCACGGGCAGGAGCCCCACGGAGACAGGAGCCTTCTTGGGTGCATGCAGGAACCCCACAGAGCCCTGAATGATGGGTGCAGGAGCCCCACAGAGCCCCAGATGATGGGTGCAGGAGCCCCACAGAGCTGGGGACCTGCCCAGCCCCAGGCTAAGAGTGCAGGAGGCTGACCTGACCCCATGCTTTGGGTGCAGAAGCCCCACAGATCCCCAAATTACGGGTGTAGTTGCTCCACAGAGACCCAAATCATGGGTGCAGGGGCTACACAGAGCTTGGGTCCTGCCCAGTCCCATACTACAGGTGCAGGAGGCTGGACTGGTCCTGTGCTATGGGTACAGAAGCCCCAGAGAGCCCCAAGTTATGGGTGTAGGAGCCCCACAGGCTCAAGACCTTACTGGGCAGCCCCAAATTACGGCTTCAGAAGCCCCACAGAGCCTAAAACCTTCATGGGCACATGCTATGGGTGCAGACACCAATGCTGTCCCTACATTACGGGTGCAGGAGCCAGGGGTGGCCCTATCCTGTGGGTCTAAGAGCTTGAGGCCTGTCCAGTCCCATACTGGGGGTGCAGGAGGCTGGGCTGGCCCTGTGCTTTGGGTGCAGAAGCCCTACAGAGCCCCAAATTCTGTGTGTAGGAGCCCCACAGAACCCAAGGTCCTTGTGGGAAGATGCTATGGGTGCAGGCACCCACGCTGGCCCCCACACTATGGGTGCAGAAGCCTGGGGTGGCCCCATCCTATAGGTGTTAGGAGCCCCACAGAGCCTGAGAGTTGCACAACCTCCTGCTGTGGGTGCAGGAGCTTAGGGTGGGGCCACCCTACACTTCTGCTGTGAGTGCAGGAGTTCCTGCACTGCCCCAGACTGTGGGTGCAGGGACCCCACACAGCCCCACCTTTTATCAGAGCAGAAGCTCCACAGACCTTGAGACCTTCATGGGTCCATGCTGGAGCTCACCCTGGTCCCACACTACAGGTGCAGGAGCCCAGGGTGGCCCCATCCTACGGGTGTAAGAGCCCCACAGAGCTCAAGAGTTGCACAACCCCACCCCAGGGGCTGCAGGAGCTGCTCCCCAGAGCAATCCCCATCCCACCCAACAGCCAGCTCTGCCCAAGAGCACCCACGGGGGACACGATGGCCTCTGGCACTTCAACAGCCGCTCAGTGCCAGGCTTGGGGGTGGGGGGACCCCCTCACCCGCTGCTGGATCCGGAGGGAGGGAAAGAGGAAACACAGAGCCTTCCCTCCCCCTCCAGCCCTTCCTGGTGTCGACAAACAGGAGACAAGAGGCAGGAAGCCACCCCTGCCACCACCACTTGCCCATGGGTGATTTCTAACCCTGGGGGGCCCCCACGCCACGGGCTGGCAGCCCTGGTGCCCCCCAAACAACGCAACACACTGCCATAAGGCTAGATCCCGCTCTCCTGCCCAACCTGCCATCGATCCGGGACTTAATGACCTCGTTAGACCTAACGATCGCTGGGTTTGGTGGCCCAGAATTGAGCGGTGGATGACGGATGAGGGCTGGACCCCCCCTGCTGGGGGATCAGGAGTAGGGGGCTGGAAGGCAGCACCAGCGATCGATCCCCTTTGAACCCGGGGTGGAGGTGGCAGGGGGTGGTTTGCACCGTCTCTCACGTTAACGAAGCCGGCGGGTGGATCTAATTAGCCAGAGCCGCACTGGAAGGGACCTCCAGGGATAACGGATTTGCCAGCAACCACATCACACACGCCGGTGGCCCCGCGCCAACCATCCCGGGATAAGCCCCCTGGAGCACCGCACCGGCCGCAACCAGCACCAGAGCATCCCGACGACGCAGCCCGCAGCCCCTGTGCCGGGCTGGGCCACGGGATCCCCCGCGGCTGGGCCGGGGTTTCGCCGGTTGGCCTTGGCACGGGAAGGCTTTGGCTGCGGGCTCCGGGATGTGCATGGATCCTGCTGTTGTTACCAGGGTTTGTTCTCCAAACAACGTTCAGGAAACAGGAGTCTCCCGTCCTGGGCCACCTTCCAGAGCTTCTTCACTTCCCAGTGGAGATCCTCATCCTGCTCCTGGACCCTGCAGATTAATCTGAGGCGGGGGCACGCCAGAGCAGCGTACCCTTGGTGGTTTGATGCTGTGGAGGTGCTGGATGGTACCATAGGGCTACAGAAAAGGTGCCAGGGGCCACCAGCCAACCATCCCTCCAGCCTCCGGAGCTGCTGCCGCCCCAGCTGCGTGCTCAAGTCCTTGGGGTGATGGATGTTTTGGGGAAAGACGTGAAGAATTTAGGCAGCAAATGTCTGGTGGTGGTGCCTGGGGCTGGTGGGTTCCCAGCGGTGCCAGCAGCCCCGAACTCGCCTGGTTTCTCCATCAAGCTGCTTCCTCCAGCTCTTCCCACCGCAGGGGCTTGGAAGGGGCCTCAGCAGGAGGCTGGGAACAGCGGGGTACGATGATGCACCCCCCAGCATCCCATAAAACCCAGGTGACGGCTCTTGCACCCTGCGTGGAGCGCTCGGGGCTGTGGTGGGTGCAGGGGCGATTCCAAACCTCCAGCACTGAGGCCAGTGGGTGGCCCTTGCTGGGGGGACCAGCAGAAACGATGCTTTTTGGGGTATCCAATGAGAAACCCCTCGACTAGCCCTCACTGGTGGCTTTGGGATTAATCTGCGTCGGTCTGGGGTCAGAGCCCTGAAGAGGAGCCCAAAAGGCCTAATCCCCCTCCTCCCAGCCCGCTCCGTACGCGCTGCGTGGGCAGGGAGATGGGCTCCTGCCTCTCTGCCGGCGCTCCCCCGAGCGCCCTAAAACCTCCCAGGTTTCACCCAAACCGGCTGCAGTCCCAGAGACTGCACCCAATAGGGTCTTTCCCTGCTAAAACCCCCCCAGCTCAGGGGGGGCTGCTCGCCCACTCCGGGGGTGCAACGTGATGGCTCTCATGAATTAGGGATGCTGAGGATGAGGATGATGTCGGCCATGGCTGGGCCAGCAGCATGCAGGCAACGCGTCTGGCTACCACAGCCCCCCCCAAATGATGCTCCCAAACATGACACCCCCAAAACACTACAACATTTCTGGAAGCTTCTTTGGCTGCATCGAAGTCCCCCCCCATTTCTGATGCTCAGGTAGGGATCAAGGGAAGGGCAATGCCAATCCCTCGCCCCCCCACCGCACACCTGCCTGCCAGTGCTGGGCCCCCACCCCCCCCAGGTAAGTGGCCCTAATTAATTAAAAATGATGACAAGAAGCTGTCAGAAAGGGCTGGGGGGTGCAGATGATCCTGGGGTCCCCAAAAGCTGGTGGCCACGGCAGTGGCTCCCAAAGGATCGAGCTGTCATGTGCCATCATGATCCCCAGGCTTCCAGCAAGGTTTGTGCCCCCCCAACACCCCACAAACGGCTCCTGGCAGGTGGGGGAGGTCACACACTCCAAACGATAAGGGGGACACCAGGGCCTGACTGCTGAGGGGTCACGCCCCACAAATAGTGGGGGGGACACATCAAAGCCTGGCTGCTGGCGGGGGGGGGCACACCCCAGAATAATGGGGGGACCAGGGCTTGGCTCTTGGGGGGAAAGGGGCTCACAGCCCAAAACATAATAGGGGGACACCAGGGGCATGGATTTTGGATAAGGCAGATCACACCCCATAAATGATGAGGGGACACCAGGGTCAGGCTGCTGGGGGTAAAAGGGGGTTCATGGTCCAAATAATGGGGAGACACTAGGAACTGACTCTTGGGGCGGGTTCATATCCCATAAACGTTGGGGGGACACCAGGGCCTAGCTGCTGGGGGCAAAGGGGGATGTCACACATCTCAAATAAGGTAGGGGGACAGCAGGGCCTGGCTCTTGGGGGGTTCATACCCCACAAATAACGGGGTGACACCAGGGCCTGGTTTATGTCGGGTGTCACTCCAAGCTCCCACTCAAACCCCAAACGGGAAGTAATGAGGGTGACACCCCCAACCTCCCTCCCCCCAAACCATGCGAGCGCCCCCAAAGAAACCCCCTCCAGGTCCTCACGATCCCCCGGACCCCCTCAAGCTCCGCCGGCCCCTCGCCGGGCAGAACCCCCGGCCGCGGGGGGGGGGCACACGGCC
>VXBP01005044.1:90545-107314 GCA_013400115.1 Rhinopomastus cyanomelas | reverse complement strand
GGGTGGGGCCCAGCAGGGTGTCACTTCCCGCCTGAGGCTTCGCGTTCGCAGCCGCGAAGCGTCTGGAGCGGGTTGGGGAGAGGCAGGGGCAGCGACAGGGGGGCTGGCGGGGCAGTGCGGTGCTGTGAGGTGCTGTGCAGGGTGCAGTGAGGCGTGGTGCAGAGCGCTGCAATGCACAGGAGCGCAGCGTGCAGCGCTGTGCAATGCAGTTTGCCATGGTGCAGTGTTGTTTGATGTGATGCAGTGTCTGTGGTGCTGTGCAGTGAGGTGTGCGGCTCACTGCAGCGCTGTGTGGTGCAGCATGCAGTGCTGTGCAGTGTGTGCAGTGCAGCGTGGTGCAGTGTGGCGAGTGCACTGCAGCGCACTGAGATGCAGCGCCCAGTGCATTGCACGGTGCAGTGTGATGTGATGCGCTGTTGTGTGATGCAGTGCTGCGCAGCGTGATGCAGTGCAATGCTGTGCAGTGCACAGCCAGTGCATGGCCAGTTGCCGGGATTGGACCTCAGGCACTCAATTCAGCACAGCAGCTCACTGCAGGATGACACCCATGGGTGCACAGCACCTCACTGCAAAGCTGTGTTGATGGGTGCACACTGCCCAGGTGCAGGATGGCACCCATGGGTGCACCCTGCAAATCCAGAGCTGCAGTTGGGGATGCTACAGGGGGACCAGCCAGGCTTGGGGCAGCAGGATGGGGGTGGGGGAGGCAGAGAGGTATCCAGCAGCCCCCCAAACCCCATCCTCTGGCTCCAGGAAGGCGCTGGCCTGAGGGTGGAGGACTTTTCCCTGGGTGTCACTCAGGTGGGGTGCCGAGGGGACACCTGCATCCCATCTAGGGGACACTGGCACCCTGGGGGGGTGATGCTATACACCACTGCAGCATCCTCCTGCGGCCACCCAGGCAGCAGGGACAGGGTGGGGACAGGCAGGCAGGCAGGCAGGCAGGCAGGGATGGACAGACAGACAGGAAGCAATACCTGAGAAGGATGGGGAGACAGCCTCAAGGATGGGGTGAAGGGTGAGATGGGTGGTGGTGACACCCCACATGCACCCAGGAAGGTGAAGGGATGGCACCAAGGTCACAGAGTCATTAGTGCAGAGGCAGGAGGGGGAAGCTCCTGCCTGAAGACCCCAAATACTGCGGCCTGGGGTCGCATCCTGACCTGGTGTAGGAGGGACTGGAGCATCTGGGAGGTCCAGAGCAACCTGGTGTCTGGGTCACACCAACTCATATGTGTTCAGCTTCAGCCCCAAACACAAGCTGTCCCCTCCCTGGTGCCACTTGTGCACCATCAAGGACACCCAACCCTATTCCGAAGCGTCTCCTGGGACCCTGACAGGAGGCACCCACCGACCCGCCGCAGGGAGATCGATGTATGAAATTTATTTAGGAAAACCAAAACCCACCAAAAATAATCATCATAATAATAATAATAAAGAAGGAGAAGAGGGAGCAGGAGGGAAAAGGGGAGGGGAAGGGAAAGAAGCGGAAGAAAGAGAAGATGAAGAAGTACAAGGAAGAGAAGAGGAAGGAGAAGGAGGAAAAGAAAAAGGAGAATTAGAAGATGGAGGAGAAGATGACAAGAAGACAGAGAAGAACATGAAGAAGATAAGACAATGAAGGAGAAGATGATGAAGGAGAAGAAGATGGAAGTAGACGAAAGAGGAGAAGATGAAGGAGAAGGTGACAAGAAGACGGAGAAGAGCATGAAGGAGAAGATGAAGAAGAAGATGAGATGAAGAAGAAGTTCATGAAGAAGATGAAGATGAAGAAGGAGTAGAGGATCATGAAGGAATAGATGAAGAAGAAGATAAGGTGAAGAAGAAGTTCATGAAGATAAGATTAAGAACAAGAGGATCATGAAGGAGATGAAGAAGATGAAGGAGAAAATAAGAATAGGAAGAAAATAAGATTAAGAAGGTGGAGAACAACATTAGATGAAGAAGAAGGTGGAAAACAACATAAGATGAAGAAGAAGGTGAAGAAGATGAAAGAGTAGAAGATGAAGGAGAAGATGATTAAGGAGAAGAAGAAGACAAAGGAGAAGACAAAGGAGAGAAGAAGAAGAAACAGCAGTAGAAAGAGAGGAGAGAGGAAGAGAAGAAAGAGAAGAGTCATCTCCTCGGGCTCTGCTGGAGCCCAGAACAACCAGCGCTGCAAGGGGGAGGACGGAGGAGCCGGAGGAGGCCTGGCACAGCCGCGCGAGCCTGCGCACACCCGTGGCAGAGCTGGGCTGGTGCTGGCCACAGCTCCCTGGTGTCCACAGGGGTATCTACAGGGCCAGGAGCCGGGAAAGCATCGACCACCTACACACACCAGCAGCAGGGGCTGGGAAAGTGGGAGACAGCTGGGAAACAGGCACCCCCCGTGCTGCGGGACCTGGGGTGCAGCCCCCGGTGCAGGACACGGACACCCCGCCGGGCTGAGCTCCACCAGCACAACCCCGGTGCCGTCCCAGTGGGGATGGAGCCACTCTCCTCCTCTCGCAGGCTGGGGGTTTGCTGCCTTCTGGGGTTGTCCCTGCCCGCCCTCCCTGGTAGCCTGGGGAGAAGGGCTAGACATGAGGGGGTGCTCTCACAGAAGAAGCCGTGGGCCAGCAGCCAGCCGTGGTCACCGGGCAGGTCCTACTGGGGTTTGGGCAAAGCATCTCGCTGAAGGCATCTCCGAGTCGATAAGGCAAAAGGAATTCAGGCCACTTCAGCCCCAGGGGAGCAGCTCGGCTTTGGGGTGTCCCACTGCAGCCACCCCGACCCCTCGGGGTTCAGCACCCACCCTCATCCCCAGCCCCATCATCGGCTCAGCCCCACCACGGCTCGTCCCACCCTGGTTCCCCGGCTTCAGGTGGCTTCTGTTGGGGTGAAAAAGACCTGGGTCAAGCCCTACAGGGCTGGTTGGGCGAAGCCTCCCTCAGGGTTGGGAGGTTCACACGTGCTGAGTTGCAGGGCCCAGGCATGGTGGTCTGTAGGACCAAAGGGACCATAAGAGGCCATCACCACTCATGCATGGTGGTCTGTAGGACCAAAGGGACCATGAGAGGATGGCAGGGTCCATGCATGATGATCTTTAAGACCAGAGGGACCGCAGTAGGTTCTCACCATCCATGCATGGTGGTCTGTAGGACCAAAGGGATCATGCAATGTGGTCTGTAGGACCAAAGGAGTCATGGAAGGATGGCAGGTTCCATGCATGGTAGTCTGTAGGACCAAAGGGACCATGGGAGGATGACAGGGTCCATGCATGGTGATCTGTAAGAGCAGAGGACCACAGGAGGCCATCGCCATCCATGCATGGTGGTCTGTAGGACCAGAGCGATCACAGGGTCCATGCCACGTGGTTGGTAGGAGAGAATGGACCATAAGAGGCCATCAGGGTCCATGCATAGTGGTCTGCATGACCAGAGGTCCACAGGAGGGTGGCAGGGTCCATGCGTGGTGGTCAGTATGAACCACAGGAGGTCATCACCACCCGTGCATGGTGCTCTGTAGGTTGAGGAACTACATCAGGGTGGCAGGATCCATGCGCAGCAGTCAGCAGGGCAGGAGGGATGGTGGGAGACCAGCAGGGTCCATGCATGGCCAGAGGGACCACAGGAGGCCAGCAGGATCCATGCACGGTGGTTGGTAAGACAAAAGGCATCACAGGAGGCCATCACTGTCCATGCATGGTGGTCTGTAGGTCCAAAGAGACCACAGGAGGATGGCAGGGTCTACAAACAGTGGTTGGTAGGACAGCAGGGAACACAGGAGGCCATCACCATCCATGGAGAGTGGTCTGCAGGACCAGAGGTACTGCAGGAGGATGGCAGGGTCCGTGCGAGGCAGTCAGCAGGGCAGAAGGGATGGTGGGAGACCAGTAAGGTCTGTGCATGGCCAGTGGGACCGTGAGAGGCCAGTGGGATCCATGCATAGTGGTCAGGAGGCCCAAAAGACCACAAGAGGTCATCACCATCCATGCAGGACCAGAGGGACCACAGCAGGGTCCATGCATGGTGGTCTGCAGGACCAGAGGGACCACAGCAGGGTCCATGCATGGTGGTCTGCAGGACCGGAGGGACCACAGGAGACCAGCAGGGTCCATGCATGGTGGTCAGTATGGCAGAAGGTGGGAAGCCACTGCAAGCTGGAGATGCTCATGGACATCTTGTTCACTGGTGCAGCCGCTTGCAGAGTGGAGGCTCCTTGGGTGGGCACCACAGTGAAAGACCCATGGGGTGGGGACATGGTGGGGACACGGTGGGGCTTCCCCAGCATGGTTGGGGCAGAACCCGGCGGGGATGGATGACCTGTGGCCATGGTCAACCTGCTTGAGGTGCCCCTTCCTTCAATCCAGACCTTCCATGGGCCTGATCCTGACTCCTCCATCCTCAGACCTCCCACAGCTTTGGGTCCCCCTCACAGGGACACCCCCTGCAGCCCCACGTTGTCCCCCTCCATCCTGTTGACCTCCACAGACCCATTCAGTTCTTTCACCGAGGATGTCGTCCCTGTCGTCGCCCCGTGGGGACAGGACCTGTGGCCTTAAGGCAGTGTGAAGCACATCCAGCCCCCAGCCCCGTGGCGTCCCCACGGCGTCCCCACGGCGTCCCCACGGCGTCCCCACGGTGTCCCGCAGCCGCCGAGGCAGATGTCCCGGCAAAGAGGGCTCCAGGCACCACCGGTTGGAGAGGACACCTGAAGACCTGCCCTGAATGGGGGGGAACAGTCGCCCTCGGCCGTGGGTGGTGGCAGCGCACAGACCTCACCGGGGTGCTCCCGAGTCACCGCTGTCATCCCCCACCCCCAAACCTCCTCCCCATGGTGCTGGCGGGGACGAGGGTTGGGGATGCTCCTGGCTTGGCCACGGCGGGCGTCCCCTCGTGTCACCGCCCCGTCACTCGGCGCCCGCCTCGGGCTGGCCCCCCTCAGGCTCCAGGCAGCCGTTGAGCTGCGGGTCAGGGCCCTGCGGGTCGTACTCTTCGTCCAGGAAGTCCAGGGAGTTGTTGCTGGGCAAGCCCCGAATGGTGAACTTGTGGGACACCTTGGTCCACTGCTCCCGGTTGCTGGCCACCCTCTCGTAGAGCTCGGCCGCTTTGGGGAAGAGATCCTGCAGCAACCTGCCGTGGAGGAGGAGGAGCCCTGTCAGCGCCCGCAGCCCCGGGCCGGTGGCCGCAGGACCCCCGGTGCCCCGGCTCTCACTTGTAGATGGGCATGGCGATGTGCTCCATGAAGCTGATCTGCAGCTCGGGGATGTAGGCCTTCTCCCGGTCCATCATCTCCAGCGGGCGGTTGCCCATGGCTTTCTCCTGCAGCGGTGACGTGCCAGGGTCGGGGAGTCAAGGGGGTTGGGACAACCCCACCCCACCGCAGCCCCACCTTCATCTGGACCCCCTGCCCGAGGCACTTGCCAAGAGCGTTGGCCAAGCCCAACCTTGCGTCGAGCCCTGGGGCTACCTACCAGGTCACCCTGGGAGAAGAACTCCTTGTAGATCAGCTCCTGCAAGAGATGGGTGTCAGTACGGAGTGGGGGGTCATGCCTGAGGTGTCCCCCACGGCCCTGCAGACCCCTCCCCACCGCTCTGCGTTGGACAGGGACATGCTCCTGGCTTTGGGGGTCTGCTGGGTGCTCATGGGGTCCCTCCGTGGGGCACAGGGCCGCTCAGGGGGTCGCCCCCAAGGCACAGCGCTCACCGCGATCTTCCTGGTGGTCTTCCAGCCCTTGGTCTGGTCGGAGAGGTCGCAGGAGGTCATGAGCAGGCAGAGCAACAGGCTGTGGTGCTGCTTGTTCTTGGGGTCGTAGCCCACTGCCGGGCAGGGAGCAGGGCAGGGGTTGGAGTGGGGTGGGTCTGGGGAGGGACCCCCATCGCCCCACAACCCACACGAGGACTCGGGGTGAGCTCCCAACACAGTCCCCAGGAGCTTCACCTTCTGCCATCTTCTGGAGGTCCTTGAAGATGCGCAAGTGGTGGGCCAAGTCAGTGGCCAGGATGATGTCCCTCATGAGGTCCAGCATGCGCTGGTAGTCCTGTGGAGCCAGGAGAGGCCGTTGGTGGCGCCGGCCCGGAGCTGGGGGGGCCGAGGAGCCGCCCGGGGCTGAGGACCCACCTTGCGGGAGAAGTGGTCGAAGATGTTGCAGCCCTGACTGTTGAGGATGGCGATGGCTTGGGCGAAGTGGTGCCTCTGCGGGAGAAGCCGAGGCCGTGGCAGCGGGCGGGGCGGGGCGCGGCCATCGCGCCCCTGGGGAGCCGCGGGGTGCCTCCAGGGGGGACCTTACCTCCATGACGGACCCCTCCGAGCTGTAGAGCGCGGCCAGGACAGATTTCTGCAAGGCAGAGCGGCCGTGCTCGCGGAGCTGTGGGGGCCACGAGCCGCCCCGAGCGCCGCCCCCGTCCGCCCCACCCCGCCAGCGTCCCAGCACTGGGCTCGGCTCACCGAGGCCACCTGGAAGGAGTTGTTGGTGCCTCTGTGGTCCAGGTCGTGGCACATGCAGGAGATGAAGAGGGCAAAGATCTCGATGTCTCTGGGGAGGGGAAGAGGGCAACTGAGGCCGGCGGGAGGGCAGGGAGCACCTCGGTGGGGACGGGGTGGAGGTGGCGCCTGGCCCTTACTCCAGGTAGTTGACCAGCTCCAGGTTCTTGTAGAGCAGGTAGCAGAAGTGGGAGACGGAGAAGGCGTGCATCCAGTTGTGGTAGGGGGGGTCACGGTAGCCCTTCTTCACCATCAGGCAGAACCTGGACAGACCCACAAGGAGTGTGTCCCCGTGGGCATCCCCACGGGCAGGCTCTCAGCGGCACGAGGCGGCCCGGAGGTCCCGCGGGTGGACGCGGGGTCGGGGGCCAAGGGCACGGAACCAACCGGGTGAGGGTCTGACGGTCCATCTTGTAGTTGTTGATGAAGTTCATGTCCTGCAGCATGCTCAGGATGGCCTGCGGAGGGGACAGGGCGGCTAGCGGCCGGGCGGCAACGCCCCGCGTCGGCAGCGGGTGGGGCGGTGGGTCCCCACGGCTCTCACCATGGAGGTGTCGTCCTCGGGCAGCGAGCGTGGCGTGTAGGTGAAGCTGGCAAAGTTGGGGTCGATGGTGGCCACGGGCTGGATGCCCTCACTCAGCAGCTTTGTGTACTCGTCGTCCGACACCTGTGGGAGCCATGGCCAGTGGCCCGTGTGGTCACCTCATCCCCAGGGTGTCTCCAAGCTGACCCCTGGGCCACCTCAGCCCCAGCCAAGGCAGAGAACCACCAGGGTGCCAGCACAGCCACCACCCTGGGCTAGGCACTAGTGGTGGAGATCCCAGCTTGTGTCCCCAGCCCCACATCTCCTCACCTTCATGTGGTACATCATCATCTCGTTGGCCAAGTGGCTACGGTACTGCGCCTCGTTCACCTTCTTGTAGAGCAGCGACTGTGGGGTGGGAGGTGGGTTATGGGGGAGGTGGGGGTGGCCAGAGCCCCCTAAAACATCTCCAGGACCCTCCAGCCCACCCAGGCTGGGGACACCGCTGGGGCACGTACATGGGCGATGCTGATGCCGCAGTAGATGGAGAAGGCGGTGGCCAGGTCCTCATCGAACTTGCTGAACCAGGGGCCGTTGATCTTGTTGACCAGCTCTGCCACCCCGATGACCTCTGGGAGCAGAGTGGAGGGGGAAAAGAAGCAGGATCAGGCCCGTGGACTGGGACGGGATGGTTCTCATGAACAGGGACAGGGTGGTGCCAATGGACTGTGATGGGATGGGGCACATGAACTGTAACAGGGTGGTGTCCATGGACTGGAACAGGTTGGTGCTAATGGACTGGAACAGGATGATGCTGATGGACTGGAACAGGATGGTGCTAATGGACTGGGACAGGATAGTGCCCATGGACTGGGACAGGATGATGCTGACGGACTGGAACTGGATGGTGCTAATGGACTGGGACAGGATGGTGCCTGTGGACTGGAACAGGATGGCACCCATGTGCTCGGGGACACGCCCATGGCTGTAGGTTGAGGGCAGGATGATGCCCAGATGTTGGAGGACAGGATCATGACCACATGTGAGAACAGGAAGGTGTCCATGGGCTGAGGACAGCATCACGCCCATGATCTGGTGACGGGGCAGTGCCCATGGGGTGGGGCAGGATGGTGGCCACATCCTGGAGGCCGATGCCGCGTCCACACGCTGGAGAAGCCCAACGGTCCACGCGCAGGGTGATGAGGGCCCAGCACCCGTGCCCGCTGCCCCCCACCCCTCACCCTGGCTCTCGTTCTTGATGGGAAAGCAGAGGATGTTCCGGGTGCGGAAGCCGGTGCTGTCGTCCACCCCCCGGTAGAAGAGCGGGTGGGAGTAGGCATCCTTGATGTTGAGGATCTTGCCCGTGGTGGCCACGTGCCCGGCGATGCCCTGGTCGGCGGGGATGCGGATCTCGTAGCTCTGCCGGCAGGGGCGGGGTGTTAGCGGGAGGAGGTCCCGTGACAGCCCCCCGAACCCCCTCCCCTCCTCCCGCCCCGTGCTCACCTCGTCGTCCACCACGCCGCCGTCAAACACTTTGGCCACCAGCTCGTGGCTGAGCCGGTCCAGCAGGAACACGGAGCATCTGCAAGGGACAGCACCCATCGCTCGCGCCCGTGGGAGTCCCGGCCTTGCGCCCATGGGGGTCCAACACGTCTCCCCCCCGACCCACTCACATCTCGGCGTTGCTGAGGTTTCGGGCCTCCGTGATGATCTCCTGGAGCAGAACCGAGACGTCGTCTGTGGGGAGTAGGAGGAGGGTCAGGAAGCCACCAGCCAGATGCAGTTAGTTGGGGGGACTCTGCCTGCACCCACCACCGCTGTGAGGAGGCTTGGGGGGGTCTGCAGGGAGGGTCTGCAGCTCCCCAATCTCATGGCCACCATCTCTCTGCATGAGGTGGTCCCCCCGCCTGAGGACAAGGGGGTCCTGGTGCTACCCAGAGTCCCACCCACTACCCTTCTCCATGGGAGCTCCCTGCACAGGCACCTACCCAAGTGGGTGAAGAGGTTCTTGGCCACCTGCAGCAGGGCCTGGTGGGGACAGAGGGGACATCGTCAGGGACCAGGGTGATGTGGGACACGCGCCCGCGAGTGCCTGGTGTGACGTGGTCCCCACAAGTCCTCACCTGGCACTCGCACTTGAGCTTCTGCTCCTTCTGGAAGGCCAAGGTGCTGGTGAGCACCGTGGAGGTGTAGCAGAAGCAGTGCTGGATCTTGTGCTCGTCCGTCTCCGTGTAGCTGGCAGGGAGAGACACCACGGTGGGGAGGACATCCAAGGGATGGAGATGTTCCCAGTGGATGGAGAGTTACGTCAAGGAAGTGCTCCCAGTGGGTGGAGAACTCCAAGAATAAGATCCTCCCCATGGGATGTAGATCTCCGTCACGGAGATGCTTCACATGGATGGAGATCTCAGTGATTAAGATGCTCCCAGGGGATGGAAGTTCCCCACAATGGGAATGGTCCAAGTGGATTGAGATATCCATGTCAGAGACCCTCCCAACAGATGGACATCTCCATGATGGAGCCGTTTCAAAGGGATAGAGGATTCCATCACGGAAGTGCTCCCAATGGATGGAGGTCTCCATCATGGGAATGCTCCACATGGATGGAGAACGCATTGATCATGATGCTCCCAGTGGAGAGAGTTATCCGCACTGGAAATGTTCTCAATGAATGGAGATCTCTGTGGTGGAGACGTTCCCGATGGATGAAGATGTTTCCAAGGAATGGAGAATTCCATCACAGAAGCGCTCCCAATAAATGGAGACCTCTCTCATGGGGATGCTCCACACAGATGGAGATCTCCATGATTAAGATGTTCCCAGGGGATGGAACTTTCCCATAATATTCAAAATGAATTGAGACATCCATGGTGGATGTGATCCCAACAGATGGAGACCTCCATGTTGGAGATGTCTCCAAGGGATAGAGAATTCCATCATGGAATTCCCAACAGATGGAGACCTCCATGCTGGAGAAGCTCCCAATGAAGGGAGGTCTCCATCATGAAGATGGTCCACATGGATGGAGACCTCTGTGATTAAGATGCTCCCCTGGGATGGAGATCTTTACGATGAAGATGTTCCCAGCAGATGAAGATCTCCACAGTGGAGATTCTCCACCACCCTCACAAGCTCAGGGCAGAGGGGTTGAGGGCCAGATCCTGTCCCCACCTCTCCAAGGTGCTGCTCACCTCTCACCACTCAGCTTGTTGAAGGTGCAGGCCAATGCCACCACCTGGGAGGTGGCCCGGCTGATGACGGGGACGCAGAGCATGGAGGTGACCTCGCAGCCCAACATGCTGCTCAGCTGCTTGTGCTCCTCCTGCGGGGAGGTGGGACACCAGCGTGGCACCGAGGAGTGGGGAGGCCACATCCCCAGGGTGCAGCGGGTAGGACACAGTTCCCACCCAAGGCAGGACAGCTGGGACCCACCTCGCTGATGTCCTTCAAGGTGATGGACTTCTTGTCCTCCACCACCTGCCCCAGGCGCCCGAAGGTGAGCTACAGGTGGAGGGGATGGGTGAGCCCATGGCACCCGTTAGCCACCCCCACACCTTGCCACACTCCACCCTACCCCATCCCACTCACCGAAAAGCTGATCTCCTCCTCGAGGACGCGGTCACCCACCACCTGGAAGGGACAGGGGTGGCGAGATGGTGGCTGAGCTCCACGGAGCTGCTCTCGGGGTAGCAGGGGGGTGCAACAAGACCCTTGGGGGGGTGGAGCAGCCCAGTAGCACCCACCTGGCAGAAGAGCTGGTGGTTGTCCTCAGAGACAAGTAGGAGGCAGCAGCAAAGCGACTGGGTCTCCTGCTTCAGCTGGAGGGGACGTGGGGATGGGGATCAGCACCACAACCCACCCTGAGACCAAACCAGAGCAGGATCTGCCCCTCTTCTGCCTCCCCATGTCCAGGGCATCACTCAGAACCAGGTGCCCCCCAGTAGAACCTCATCCCTGTGACGGGTTCACTCTGGAGACCACTGATGGTTCCATTGGGAGGGACCTGGAGGTCCTCCCAGGCTCTCTGAGGTTGGGGCGCTGCTGCTAGCTCTGGAGACTGCTGGTGGTGGTGAGGACCAGGCCGGTCACCCCGGTCCTACCGACCCCTCTGCAGCTGCCGCCTTCCTCTGCTCTGGGGGACTAACTGAAGCCCAAGGCCAGCAGTGGGGTGGGACCAGGAGACAGGACTACTCACGTAGTTGACGACCTTGAGCTGGAGTGAGGCGGCGTCCAGGTCGTAGAGCTCACCTGCCCGAGGGACGAGAGCACCGTGAGGCGCCCAGCACCGCGGTGCCGGCGTCCCCCACCCCTCCCACACCGTCCTCACCGCAGAGCTGCAGGATCTTGCAGTCCAGGTCGCTGTAGCTGCTGCTAGGCGCCTTCTCACCCTTGGCCAAGGAGTTCTGGGAGGAGCTGGTGGACAGGCTGACCTGGGGCCACGGCTGGAGCTTCTGCAGGGCTTGTAGGCGCCGATAGGCCACCAGGGTCTGCAGGGACGCAGGAGAGCGGGGCTTGGCGAAGAAGACGGCAGGTCCCCAGGCGCGAGGTCCCGCGGCCAAGCCCCGGCTCACTCACGTGTCGCTCCAGCGCGCGCAGGTTCTGCTCATCCGTGTCGCTCAGCTGGCCGCAGTGGAGCTGGGGAGGGGATGTGGCGTGAGGCCCTCGCGTCTCGGCTGCGTCCCCGTCCCCCTCACAGCCCGGGCAGCGCGCCCGCACTCACCAGGATGACGCAGACCACAGCCCCGCTGTCCTTCTCCACCAGCGGGATGATGAGCACTGCAAGAGAGGGTCGAGCTGCGGCCGCCAGCCCTCCTGGTGCAGGTTCTCACTGGGGCCCCGTCTGTCCCCACCCGCCCATCCGGCTGCCCTCTCATCCATCCCTCCATCCTCCATTACCCGATCATCCATCATCCATCCATTCACCCACTCTCCATCCAATTATCCATCCAACCATCATCCATCCATCCTCCATCCATCCACCTATTCTCCATCCTACCATTATCCACCATCCATCCACCCATCCAGTTATCCATCCAACCAACATCCATCATCCATTCATCCATCCCCATCATCCATGCCTCCATCATCCATCCATTCACCTATTCTCACTCCATCCATCCAACCATCATCCCTCCATCCTCCATCCATCCACCTATTCTCCATCCAACCAACATCCATCATCCATCCATCCAACCCCCAACCATCCATCATCCATCCATTCACCCATTCTTCATCCATCCAACCATTCCCCACCACCCAACCATCCCTCTATCCCCCTCCACCCAACCACCCCCCTCTCCAGCACCCACCTTGAGTGCCAGGGGCCAGGGGTGCTGCCAGAGGCCCCAGATGCTTCCCAGGGAGTTCAGCGGGGGGCAGCCCCCCACACTCCACCCGCTTCTGCTTCCGCACGGCTTCCCTGCGGGGACAGGGACCCCCTGAGCCACGCTCGGGGTGGGTGTGGGGATCCCCCAGGAAAAGGACCGTGGGACACGGGTGCCTCCCTGCGCACCCCAAGGCTCACCTGAGCTTCCCGTTGGACGGCAGCTCGTGGGGGGGATCATCGCAGAGCAGCCGGGTCTCCCCGTCCAGCAGGTAGATGTAGACGTGCTCCTGGGGCGGTGGGGATGGGGTGTAGAGGGGACATGAGGAGGACATGGGGGTGACCTCACCTGCACCCACACACCAGCCCTGTGACCTCCAGCACCCTACCTATTGTCTCCAGCACCCCTGGGCCACTACCAGCACCAGGGTCACCAAGCATCTTGGAGCCACCAGCAGCACCAGAGCTACCAGCACCATCCCAGGGTTGTCACTGGCACTGGGGTCACCGCCAGCACCCCAGGACCTTCACCAGCCCCAGAGCAGGTACCAGCACCAGGCCCACCATGGGCACCAGTGCCACCATTAGCCCAGAGCCACCACTAGGTGGTGGGCACCACCACAAGGACTAGGACCACCACCACCACCTGAGGGCCACCACCCCAGGGCCTCCCCCTAACACTAGGGTCACCACCACCCCTAGGGTCTCATCACCCCGGAGCCATCACTAGCAGCAGCAGCAGGGCCACCATGGAGCATTAGGACTACCAGCAACCCCCCAGGGCCACCACCACCCTTGGCCACCGAGCCCCGTTGTGGAGAGGCCCCTCATACCACACTGGGCAGCAGGGAGACGAGGGCATGGCGGAGGGTGTCCCTCAGGCCGGTGACATCGAGGACGGCCCCCAGGCTCAGCAGAGCATCCTGGGGAGAGAGCACAGGGTAGGGGGTCAGGGGGTCCTCCCATTGTGGCCCCAGGGCCACCACGGCACTGGGCCCCCTGGAGCGGCAGCCAGCCCACCCGGCTCCTCGCTGGGGCCACAAGGGCTCCTGCTGGTGGGGGCACTGAGATCGGCGCATTGGGGGTACTGGGAGCACTGGGAGAGGACCTGGCTTCGGGGACATGGGGAGGGTGTCCCCAGGGAGCTGGGTTTGTAGGATGGTGGTCACGAGCCACGCTGGTGCCCGCAGTAGCCACACCAGTGCTTACTGTAGCCGCATTAGTGCCTGCAGTAGCCATTTCAACACCTCCACTAGCCACACCAGCGGCTGCACTAGCCACACCGCCCCCAGTGCCAGACACACCAGTGTCTGTGTTAGCCACGCCAAAGCCTGCAGTAGCTAAACCACTCAAAGCACTAACCACACCAATGCCTGCACTAGTCACAACAGTGCCTACAGTAGCCACATCAGTGCTTGTACTAGCCATGTCAATGCCTGTGCTGGCCAAGCCACCCTCATCACTAGCCAGCACAATGTCTGCTCTAGCCGTGCCAGCACTGGCACTAACTACATCAACGTCTGCAGTAGCCACACCACTCCCAGTGCTAGCCACACCAATATCTGCTTTAGCCACAACAATATATCCACTAGCCAAGCCACCTCAAGCACTAGCCATGCCAGTGTCTGCACCAGTCAGGCCATTCACACTACTAACCATGCAAAAACCTGCACCAGCCACAGCATCAACTGTGCTAGCCACAGCAATGCCTGCACTAGCCACACCAAGGAGCAGGCAGAACAAGCCCCGCCTTACAGTTCCACTCACTGCTGGTCTGTCCCGACCCCCACCTGGGGCACCCACAGGGTGCAGGGGATGGAGGGACCCTGCTGCCCCCCAGCCCCCCGCCAGGGCAAGCGAAGGGGACCACGAGAAGGAGAGAACCCCTCACAGGGCACCAAGAGCTCGTCTGAGGACGAACCACCCTGCAGGGTCCCTCCGGGGACCGTCCCCAGCTCTGCCCCCTAGGGCTAGTGGCCACCCTGCTGCGCTGGGGGCATCCTTGGTGGCCAGGGCCAGCGGGGCGGGTGCTTCCAGCCGACGTCAGGGGCGCTGGCTGTTATTCCGACAGCGCCGCATCTCCAGTCGCCTACTCACACTGGAGACACATGCACTGTAGAGTACAGCCAGGCCGGGGGCCGTCCCGTCGTCCCTCTGCGGTGGCCCCGCGTCCCCACCGCGTGCCTTCGGGAAGGGCAATGGGGCAGAGCCCGGGGCTGCTCGGAGCAGCCAGTGCCGGCGGCACGCTCGGCACAGGGATGGACAGGCGGCAGCTGGGCACCAGCGGTGGCTTTAATAGGGCCGGGAATCCAGGTCTGATCCCGGAGAGGGTGGAAAAAGCTGCAGGAGCTAAAAAAACCCCCCGGCCCTGGTGGGGAGAGAGTGACGGAGACAGGGGGAGGGCTCAGAGCAAAGCTGGACCAGGAAGAGTGTCCCACTCATCCCACCCGTGCCACATGTTGTACTCGTCCTGCTTTTCCTTGGGATCCCACTCGTCCCACACATCCCACTCATCACACTCACGTCACTCATCCCACTCACCCCATTCATCCCACCCACCCTACTCATCCCACTCACCCTGCTTGTCCCGCTCATCCCACTCATCCCATCCACCCCACTTGTCCCACTCATCCTACCCACCCTACTCATCCCACTCACTCTACTCATCCCACACATCCCACTCACCCCATCTACCCCACTCACCCCACCCTTTCCACTCATCCAGCTCATCCCGTCCATCCCACCCATCCCAGCTTGCCCTGGCCCCGTGTCGCCCAGCCCTGGAGATGCTCCAGCCCCTCATCCGGGGTGGGGGGTCTCCTGACCCTTTTACTGGGAGACGCAGCCCCGACTCCGCACGGGGCAGGGAGCCAGCGCCCGGCCGGAGCCGCCACCCCGGCCACATCCCTTTTATTGCCATAAATAGACCTTCCCGATGGCCTCGGGCCGGGCCGATCCCTCTGGGGCCCCGCTGTCGGCTCTGTTTACGGTTTTGATTTAAGGATTCCACTCTCCGGGACAGCTCGGAGCCGCGGAACAGGCTCCTCTCCATCCATCCCCGGCGGGACTGGGGTTTGGGAGGAGGCTGCGCATCCCGACTGGGATGGACTGGTCAGTGAGGGGACTGACGCCATCATCCACCTCATCCCCATCCCTGGGGCTCTCACCAGGACCTGCGCCCGTCGGGGCAGGGAACCAAAGCACCGCCCTCACCCCTCACAGATGTTTGCCTGCACCGCATGCCAGCTTCTCCCAGTACCAAACTGGGATGCTTGCATCCCGATGGGATCTGGGATGAGACTCGCAGTGTGGGGTGGGCGCCGCGTTGGCATCGCCCACAGCCCCCGTTGCGCCCGGGCTGGCTGGGGGACACATGGCACCGCCTGGGGACCCACTGGCATCCCCCCAGCCTCAGCACGATGCCGGAGCCCGGATCCACCTCGTTAGTTCCTGGGGGGTGATTAATGAGGCTCCGACACGAGCCGGGGCACTAACACCCCGGTGCGATGGTGGGGACCCCGCAACCTCCCCTCCCCAGGCTGCGACAGACCACGTAGGGATGGAAAAGGGGTCAAAAAGTTGCTTGATCCCTTCTTTTTTAGGATTTCGGAGGGATTTCTGGGGTGGGTCCGTCCCCCGTCACCTCCACCAGCTGCAGCAGCTGGATTCTGCCCCCTCAGTTCCCCTCCCGCAGCCTCTCGGAATGTTTATAGACAAGAGAAACCCCAGCCTGACCAGTTTCCTCTCCGGAAAAGTCCTCTCACACCTTCCGTGGGCAGCGAGAAGGACTGGGAGGGGGTCTTGCACCCCAGCATCCTCATGCCTCGGGGTTTGCACCCTGTTTCCCTCGCTCCCAGCTGAGGGGATTTCCCCCGTGGGTGAATCCAAACTCTCACCCTGCCCCAGATCCTACTGGGATGCTCCGCCGGGGTCCCTTTTTGGGGTGTGACCCCATTAAAACCCACAAGGAAGTGGTTTGTGCGACAAGACCCTTGGGGCTTGCAAGGGTCCATCGCCCCGCAAGCCCGCGGAGCGGGACCGCACCCACTCAAGAAGGGAAGGGGAATTACCCCGCCGAACCCCCTCGGCGGCTCGAACTCGTTCGCCCCCGCGTTCCCCCGAGCAAGCGATCGCTTTTGGGGCGAAACCGGACACTGCTCCCCGTCTGGACCAGTTCACTCCCGCAGCTGGGGCTCCCTTCCCCTCCTGAGAGGAATTTCCTCGCCAGGCACCCCCCCACACCCCACCACAGGGTGGTACCCGAGGGACCCATCCCGTGGGGTGACCCCGCTCCCCGTGCCCGCCCCCCGGTTTGCGGTTGGGCTCATCCCACCAGGTGCATTTTCACCCGGCGCCGGCTCTGGGTTTCGTCAGGTCCCCCCTGTTTGACAGCGGCAGAGTAAATGGTGCTGATGCTCCCGCTCGCTGCCTCCCTCCTCCCGACCCCGCACCCCCGGCATGGGGACCCCGCGGGTCATC
>VXBP01005044.1:0-82622 GCA_013400115.1 Rhinopomastus cyanomelas | reverse complement strand
GCGTGGTGCAGGGCCCTCCTATGGGGTTTCCCCCCATGGATCTGGCTTCTGGGAGTGGGGGACAGATTCCCCTCTAGACCCTCCCCTCTTGGGGTTCAGTCCACAGGGTTTGGGCCAGGGTCCCCCCTAAGCAGTCCTCAGTTAAAGCAACACATTCCCCCTCCCTCTAAAGACTGGGTTGGGGGTGTCTCCCCTGTTCCTAGTGGATATTGGGGTGTCTCCGCCCTCAACAAGAGGCACTTCAGAAGAGCCCCCCGGTCTTGCACACTAGACCAGACCCTCAACTCTGGGACCCCTTCACAGTGGGGCTTCACCTGCAGCCTCCAATATGCCCCCCCACTACACCACCTTCAATGAGAAGTGACCCCCCACCCCTCAAGACATGGTGACTCCCCCCCCATAGACAAACCCCAGGATCTCGGGGGTGCTGCTCCCCACCCCACAGCTCCATCCAGGTACCCCAGGGACCACCTTGCTCAGCCCAGTTTGAGCCTGGAGATGGATCCCCAGTTTCAGGAGCTTCAAGGATTGGGATCCAGCGTGGCTGCCCCCCTGCCCTGCTGGGAGGGGCAACAGGTTTGGGCCGGGGGTGAAGGTTGGACTGAAGGTTGGGTTGGGGGGCTAAAGGTTTGGGCTGAGGGACAAAGGGGTTGGGCACTCCAGGAGCAGCCCCCCCCCATGCCAGGTGGGGAAGGACCCCCCCATCCCCACCCTGTCCCCAAGCAGGTCCTGGGGACCAGGTCCCCGTGGTGGGGACTGAGCTGGGTGAGGGGTGGGGATGTGGCATCACCCCCTGCCAGGGCGAGAGGAAGGACCCCGCTGGGGGCTGCTCCTGCTGAGTCACCCTCCGACTGGGCTATAATTAGAGGTTGCAGCGATGGATCTTCGTCAGCCGCTGGCCTTAATGAGCCAGGGCACCCCCACAGCTGCGTCTCGGTCCCCTGTGGCAGCGGGGAGGGCCTCACCATGCCCATCACCCCCAATGGGCCACAATGGCACCCACCAGGGCCCCCACAACCAAGTCCTGGGGGGCTGGGGACACCCCAGGGACCGCAAGCATCATCCCAGCCCTCGTGGATCCTGTCAGTTCAGATGCAGGTCCTGTGCCTTGTGCATGGAGCAGATTCCCCATGAAGCTAGCAGAGTCCCTGTGAGGCCAGCAGATTTTCCATGGGACTAGGAGATTTCCCATGGGGCTAACAGATTTCCCTGTGTGGCTAACAGATACCCTTCAAGGCCAGCAGATTTCCAATGGGGCTAACAAATTTTCTCGTGGGACTAGCATATTTCCCATGGGGCCAGCAGAATCCCTTCAGGGCTAACAGATTCCCCATGGGGCTAGTAGATTCCCTGCCTAAGGGAGCCACCATATTTCCCAATGGGGCTACCAGATTTCCCCATGGGGCCAGCAAGTTTGGATCTGTGAGGAGCCTGGCTCATCCTTTTTCCTGGAGTCTGGTGGGGATCAGGTCAGGTCCCCAGCTGCTCACCCAGTGGTGACTGGGGATTGGGACTGGGACACTGGGGTGCAGGGATATAGGAGGGGGTCTGGGGACATGGGGATGTCTGGGGACAACGGACTGAGACACTGGGGTGTCTGGAGACAGGGGGCTGGGACACTAGGGTGTCTGGGGACAGGGACACAGGGGTGTCTGGGAATGGGTTAGTGGGGCTCAGGGGTGCCAGGAGACAGGGCACTGGGATGCCAGGATGGAGGGGTACCTGGGGATGGGGTAGTGGGACACAGGGGATCCTAAAGACAGGGGAAGAGGACACTGGGGTGCGTAAGGACAGAATTACAGGGACACAGGAGGGTGCCTGGGGACAGGGCTGTAGGGACACAGGAGGGTGTCTGGGGACAGGGCTGTAGGGACACAGGAGGGTGCCTGGAGACAGGGCTATAGGGACACAGGAGGGTGCCCGGGGACAGGGCTATAGGGACACAGGAGGGTGCCTGGGGACAGGGCTATAGGGACACAGGAGGGTGCCTGGGGACAGGGCTATAGGGACACAGGAGGGTGCCTGGGGACAGGGCTATAGACCTCCTCAGGGTCTTGGGGCGGCTGTTTGCCAGGCTGGAGGGCACAGAGGGATCAAAGTTCATGTGGGGTGAGTAAACATTAACCCACAAAAGCCACCGGGACAACCCCTTGTAGGGCTGGGGACTCGCCCCCACCCCATCCCCAGGCCAACTCTTTCCTGGGCAGGCAGCAAAGCCCTAAAAGATCAGGTGTACTGGTAGCACTGGGATGCCGCCTGGCTCGGGGGCAGCCGGTACCAGCTGCTGGAGATCCCGCTGCGTCAGTGAAGCTCCTTTAAACGGCACTGGGATGGACTCGGAGAGCTGCAGGGAAAGCTCCAGCACCCCAAATCCCCCACCTTGTCATGTTCATGAGGGAAATGGGGTGAGGGGGTCCTGACGGGGACCCACGGGTGACACCAGATCCAGTCAGCTTGGGAACACGATGGTGGTTCACGCAGCCGTTGGACCTGTTGCATCTGGGGATGTGGGATGAGATTTGGGAACCTGGGGATGAGGTTTGGGGGACCTGGGAACAAGGTTTGGGGACCTGGGAGTGAGGTCTGGGGATGCGAGATGAGATCTGGGAACCTGGGGATGAGGTTTGTGGATCTAGGGATGAGGTTTGGGGATATGGGGGTGATTATTTGGGACCTGGGGACAAGATCTGGGGACTTGGGAACAAGGTTTGGGGACCTGGGGATGAGGTCTGGGGTTGTGGGGATGAGATTTGGGAATGTGGGGATGAGGTTTGTGGATCTAGGGGTGAGGTTTGGGTAGGTAGGACAAGATCTGAGGACATGGGGTGAGATCTTGGGACCTGGGCATAAGATTTTGGGACCTCAGGACACAATCTGGGGACATGGGATGTGGTTTGGAGACCTGAGGATCAGGTTTGGGGACACAGGGCAAGGTTTGGGGACCTGGGGATGAGGTTTGGGGGCAGCAGCCTAGTGTTTACCCCCCCGGCATTTCCCTTCCTACATTCCCCCCAGCCCCACTCTTGCACCGTGGGCACCCCAGGGGTTGCACCCCACCCAGGACGGGTGGCAGCAGGTCCCGCAGGTGGGCAGGGGAGGGTTGACTGGTCTGGCTGCTGCCATCGTTACTGGTGGCCAGATCTCGAGCCTTAATGAAGGGGCCCAACGGAGAGACGATGAATAAATGATGGAGCCCTCGGAGGGTCTCTATGGAGACAGCTCCGAGCGCCAGGGGCCACCACTGGGCTAATTAAGGAGGATGAGGATGATGGCTGAGCCCCACCAGCGCCTCATCCCAAGGGGGAATGTTCTGAGGGGGGTGCTGATGGCTCCTTGCTCCATCCCCATCCATTTCCACCTCCCACCCCACATCCTCTCCTGTTTCCCCACATGAAGACGGTCCCTGGGGGTGAGCAAGTCCCAGCTGTGGTGGCCACAGGTACTTCCAGTGTGGCTTGCAAGGGCTGGCATACAGAGCCTGGCCCCTGGGAGCGGAGGGGACAGTGAGTGACCTCTCAGACGGTTGGGTGACAGCCACGGGGACAGCGTGGGGCTGGAGGGGCAGCACAGGTTGGGAGGGAGAAGGTGGGTACAGGGGGACAACACAGGTTTGGGGGCACAACAGGCTGTGGGGGACAACATGGATCTGGAATTAAAACACAGGTCTGGGGGGACAACATGGATCTGGGGGTCACTATGGGTTTGTGGGTCAATATGAGTCTGGGGGGACAGCATGGCTGTGGAAGGGCATGCATCCAGGGACCACCATGTACCTGAAGGGACACCCCACAGCTTGGGGACAGTGTTGTCTGGGCCAGCACATGGTCTTGAGGGCCAGTAGGTGCCCTAAAGGATGGCAGGTGCCCAGGGGGACAGCGTCTCAAGGAACCCCAAGTGTCTTGAGAGACAGCTATCACCTCAAGGGTTGGCACAGATGTGAGGGGACAGCAAGGGTTTGAGGGGACAATAAATGTGAGGGGACTTCAAGCATGTGAGGGGACAGCAAGAGTTTGAGGACGCTTCAAGAGTGTGAGGGACATCACGGTATGAGGGGACATCAAGTATCTGAGGGGACATCAAGGGTTTAAGGAGACATCAAGGGTTTCAGGTGACATCAAGTCTGTGAGGGGACATCAAGGGTCTGAGGGGGCATTGAGGGTCTGAGGGGACATCAGGGGTCTGAGGGGGCATCGAGGGTCTGAGGGGACATCAGGGGTCTGAGGGGACATCGAGGGTCTGAGGGGACATCAAACACCCCAGGACACAGCAGGAGGACACATGAGGAGCTCCATGAAATTTCCCTCAATCACCAGGAGAAAGACCGGAAGCACCGGAGCCCAAGGGCCACTACCCTTTCCTGGTGACGGTGGCCACCCCGGCTCTTGCAGGTGGCCCAGTGGGGCAATAAGGAAGGAGCCCGCAGCAGACGGAGGGCGCTGGGTTTATGGCCGGATGGTGCGCAGAGCGGCAACAGCGGGACACCAGCACCGCTGCCACCCACCGCCCGTTGTCCCCTCCCAGTGGGTGCTGGGTGGTCATACAGGTGCCGCTGCCTCGGGCTGGGGATGGTGGCCACCAGTTTGGGAGGTGCTGGAGAGTGTGGTGCCAGAGACTGGGGGGCCTCGTCCCAGCACCACGGGGTTGCAGGGGAATGGGCTGCGACCAGAGTCAGGGAGGGGGCATCCCAGTAAGTCCAGTATGGGCGCCAGGAAGCCCAGGGTGGAGTCCCAGTAAATCCAGCTCTATGTCTCAGAAATCCCAGTATGGTGCCCCAGGAAACCAAATACTGCATCCCAGCAAGACCAGTGCTCCATCCCACTGACTCCAGTACTGCACCCCAGCAAGCCCAGTGCTGCTTCCTGACAAGTCCAGTGCTATATCCCATTAAACCCAGTAGTGTGTCCTAGGAAACCCCGTGTCCCAGCAAACCCAGTACTGCATCCCAGTAAGACCAGTGTGGTTCCTTAGCAATCCCTGTGCCCTGTCCCACCAAACCCAGTACTGCATCCCAGCAAGACCAGTGTGGTTCCTTAGCAATCCCTGTGCCCTGTCCCACCAAACCCAGTGCCACGTCCCAGCAATCCCAGTGCCTTGTCCCACCAAACCCAGTACTGCATCCCAGCAAGACCAGTGTGGTTCCTTAGCAATCCCTGTGCCCTGTCCCAGCAAATCCAGTGCCCTGTCCCAGCAATCCCAGTGCCCTGTCCCACCAAACCCAGTACTGCATCCCAGCAAGACCAGTGTGGTTCCTTAGCAATCCCAGTGCCCTGTCCCAGCAATCCCAGTGCCCTGTCCCACCAAACCCAGTATGATTCTCCAGCAAACCCAGTGCCACGTCCCAGCTGTCGAAACTCAGGGCACCAGGGTACTGGCTCCCCATCCCTGCGTCCGTACCCCCACCCCACAGGACTCCAGGAGGCTGCTCTGCACCCCGACCCAGGGAGGGGCCAGCTCTGCCCCCTGGCCACTCCTGCCCTGTGCCGGGACGGCGTCAGGGGCTCAGGGCTGCCTCAGTTTCCCCTCCCAGCCCCATCAGGCTCCCCCCCAAGGGTGGGGGGACCGTCTGCCCCAGCTTGGGGTGGGGGCACCTCGGGGGTTAAGGGCGGCTGCAGCCGAGGGGGGCCGGAGCTATCAACACCCCCGGGACCGGTTTTTTGCAGATTTGCTCTAATGAGTCACCCTCGTTAGGTAATTTACTGCTCCTTACGTAACCCTTCGGGTGCAGCCCCGACAGACCCGGGGGGCTCCGGCCTCTGCTTCGGGGCCTTTTCTAACGACCTGGCTCTTTTCACTCCTTCTTCTCTGCTCTGTTGCTCCTGCCTGTGGCCCTTCGCAGCCCTTCATTCACTGGGTTGTTTATCCCTTCCTCTTTCTTGTTCCTCTCCTGCTCTTTTCACTCCTTTGTTCTTTCCTTTCTTTTCGATCCCCTTTTTAATTCCCCTTTTTCTTCTTTTCATTCCCTTTTTCCCCTTCTTATTTCCCCCTTTCTCTTATTAATTTTATTTTATAGTCTATTTCTTTTCTTTTTTTTTTCCCTTTGGTTAATTTTCTTTTATAGATTTGTACTTATTATTTATTTTTATGTAATTTCATTTCTTTGCTATTTTTTATTTATTTTGCTTTATTCGGCTTTATTTTCTCTTTTCCTTCCTTTTCCCTTTCTTTTTACTTCTTTTTTATTTTTTTGTCTTTTTTCTCTTCTCTTCCTCTTCCTCTTCATCTCCTCTCCCTCTCCTCTTCCTCTCCCTCTCCCTCTTCCTCTTCTTCTTCTCTCTTCCTCTTCTTCTTCTCTCTTCTTCTTCTCTCTTCTTCTTCTCTCTTCCTCTTCTCTCTTCCTCTTCTCTCTTCTCTCTTCCTCTTCTCTTCTCTTCTCTTCTCTTCTCTTCTCTTCTCTTCTCTTCTCTTCTCTTCTCTTCTCTTCTCTTCTCTTCTCTTCTCTTCTCTTCTCTTCTCTTCTCTCTTCTCTTATTCTCCTCTCTCCTCCTCTTCTTGTCCTCTCCCTTCCTCTCCTCTCCTCTCCCCTCTGTACTGGCCTTCCCCTTCCCTCTCTCCTCCCCTCTCCTTGGTGCCATTTACAGGTTTTCTCCCCCCCCCNAGGGGAAGAAGGAGAGGAAAAGGAGGAAGAGGGGGAAAAGGAGGAAGGGGAGGAAAAGGAGGAAGGGGAGGAAGGAGAGGGAAAGGAGGAGGGAGAGGAAAAGGAGGAAGAGGAAGCAGCCTAGTGTTTACAGGCAAAGGAGGAAGAGGAGGCAAAGGAGGAAGAAGAGAAAAAGGAGGAAGAGGAGAAAGCAGAGGACAAGGAGGAAGAGGAGGAGGGGGATGAAAAGGACCAAGAGGAAGAAAAGGAGGAAGAGGAGAAAGGGGAGGAGAAGGAGGAGGAAGAAGAGGAAGACAAGAACCAGAGCATCATCCAGACAGACTGGGGCCGGGGAGTGTGTTGTCCCTGCCCCCCCCCCCNNNNCCCCCCCCACTAAGCCCCGCACTGCTGTGTGGGACGGGGACTGTGGCGGGGTGACAGGACAGGACAGGGCAGGAGGACGAAGCTGGCTCCCAGTTCCAGCTCCCCCAGCCCCGCACGGTGAGGGCCAGCGGCGTCCTCAGGTGCTGCAGGGTGCGACGTGTTTGCTGAGCAAACCCCGAAGGCTCGGCTGAGCAAACCCCAGTCCCGGCCAGGTGGTGCCCGTGCTGCCAGGCTGGGAAAGTAGGGCAGGGCTGCGAGGCCACGAGTCCCCATCGCCTGGCAGCCTACAAATCCCCGTCCCGTCGCTTAGGAGCCCCGGGAGCCTGCAAACTCATCATGTGCTCTCCCACACACCTGCAGATGCCCGTCCCCACTGCATGGCATCCTATGACTCTGCAAATCCCTGTTGCATGCCACCCTACCCGCCGGCAAATCCTCCTCCCCGCTGCCCAGTGAGAGGCAAGTCCCCGTCCCTGTTGCGTGGCAGCCCCGAGGACCTGCAAATCCCTATCGTGCAGCATCCTGCAAACCTGGAGGTCCCCTTCCCTGAGGCACGGAAGCCCTGCAAGGCTGCCAATCCCTGGTGCACGGCATCCTGCAAGCCTGAAACTCCCCGTCCCCACTGCACATCAGCCTGTGGCTCCACAAATCCCTGTTGCTTTGCATCCTATAGACCTGCAAATCCCACTGCACGGCACCCCGTAAGATGCCAGTCGCCATCCCCTTTGCCTGTCAGCTCTGTGACCCTACAAATCCCCACTGCATGGCATCCTGAGAGGCTGCCAATCCCCATCCTCATTGCCCATCACCCCGATGCACTGGTTCACACCTCTCTGGCAGCACTGGGGAGCCCCAAGCTGCTCCCAAGCAGGGACACGGGGAACACCAGGTGACATGAAGAAAGCAGGAGGTGCCACCAAGCACCTTGGGGACCTCTGAGCAAGGCTGGCAGCATCCTAGGGGAGCTGCACCCACATCCCAATCCCAACAGCAAACCCAGCAGTGCAGCAGGGAGGGAAGACACAGGGTCACCCTGACTCTCCTGGGAAGTGTCCTTGGGTGACGGCAGCAGCACAGCTTCTGCCAACTCATCTCCCAGTTAGTTGCTTTAGCTGGTAACCCCAGGAGAAAGGAAAAGCAGCTGCAGGGGCTGGTTTAGAGGCTGTTGCTGGGTTTTTCCTCTTTCCTGGCTTTTTTCCCACCTTCCTCCAGCCTCTCCCTGAATCTTGCTCATCCCAGGACACGATCACCCCACTGTTCATCCCTGCCCAGCACTGAACTGGGCTCAGCCCATGGGATTCGAGGAGGACCTCAGCATCCCATCATCCCTCCATGGGCTCAGGGATCTGAATCTCCACATCGAGGGAAAAAATGCAGCTCAGGCCCCATGTAGACAGAAAACAGCCCTGTTAGCTCAGTTTTGCTGAGCTGAGATGCATTTGCCATTTGCAAGGCCCTAAGAGGGGAGAAGGGGCAGCCTGAAGAGGGGTGTCACCCAGCAAATGTCCCCATCCCAAACCCCATTCCACATCCTCATCGTCATCCTCATTCTCACCCTCATCCTCACCTTCATCCCTATCCCCATCCTCATGCTTATTTCCACCCCCATTCCCATCTCCATCCTCATCCCCATCCCCATCCTCATCCTCCCCTTTATTTCCACCCCAATCTCCATCCCCATCTCCATCCTCATCCCCATCTCCATCCTCATCCCAATCCCCATTCCAATCCCATCCCATCCTCATCCTCATCCTCATCCCCATCTCTTCAGTGGGGTCCTCAGCACAGGGTTTGGCTTGTGGAAGCACCAGAATCCAGCCAAGGGATGAAATGGGGTCACTGGGGTGGCACTTTGGCCCCAGAGTCCTTTTGCTAGCCCCATGCTGTGGCAGCAGATTTGGGATGGGGGCGTCCCCCCCTGCCCAGCTGGGCTCCCACACGGGGCTCAGTCCCAGCGTCAAGCGACACCAACCTGGCACTTCTCGATGAGCTGCCCACGGACCTGCTGTCCCATCTCCCTGCCAGTGTGGAGATGCTGATTGGGGGGGGCCCAAACCCCCTGCCAAGCCCCCACCTCCGCAGAACCCCTCCATCCTCACCAAAACAGCCCTAAGCCCACCCATGCACCCTGAAACCCACTTTCCCCCACTGTGCCCACAGGGAAAAGCCTCCCTTTCCATCCCCACATTCTCAGCGGAGCAGCAGGTGGCTCTTCCAGCTCTGTGAGGATGGGGGAGATGAACCTGGGGGGCTCAACGTGTCCCAAGGGTACCCCACAACATCTGGTGAGGGCAGGATTGGGGCTGGGTGCCTGGCAGAGAGCCATCTGCTGGGGGACAGCCAACCCCAACTGCTGACCCCCTCAGCCTCTCCACAAACCCCAGCAGGGGTGCAGCAAACTCAGTCCCCACCACGAGCATCCTCTTTTCCCTCTGGAGTTGGAGCAACTGGGGTTTGGCCAAGGGAAACCAGCACCCAAAGGGTGCCCCCATGCTTGGTTTGGGGGGTGCTTGACCCTCACCAGCTGTGCTGGAGCATCACCCTTGAAAATCCCTCCTAAAACATCAGGGGTTCCTCTGGTTCTGTTGCTTGTTCCTGGGGAGAAGAGACTGACCCCCACCTGGCTCCAACCTCCTGAAGTTCAGGGAGCTGTCAAGAGCCAGAAGGTCTCCTCTGAGCCTCTTCTTCTCCAGCTCAACCCCCCAGTTTCCTCAGCCACTCCTCACAGTGCTGGTGCTCCAGCCCCTTCCCCAGCCCCGTTGCACTTCTCTGACCCCACTCCAGCCCCTCAATGTCCTTCTGAAAGGACCCAGACCTGACCCCAGGATTCGAGGTGGAGCCTCCCCAGTGCCTGGTCCTACTGACCACCCTAGAGCTGACATCAGTCAGTTTATCCCTTGCAGAGGATAAACCCCAGCCTCAGGGAGAGAGAAGCACCAGCACCTTCCCCCCATATCTACCAGACCCTGAACCTCGGGCGGGGGACGTGGACAGGTCCTGTTCCAGCCCCACCTGCCCACAGCGAGGGGAGCGACGCTGCGTTTGAGTGGCAGCAGCTCAAAGAACGAGGTGGGGATTGATGGGGGGGTGAAGAAGAAAGGTCTGAGTCGTTCAAAAGCTCATTATAAATAGCTCCTCGGCGTCTTCTGAGTCACCCAGTTGAAACGTGCGAGCTAATAACAAACTGGGAAGGGGCTGGGAAGAGCTTTTCCAAGGCAGGGCAGGCTGTTCTGACAAAGTCATCCCTTCTGTGAGGGGGCTGCTGCTGCCGTTTGTCTTCTCCCTCCTCGGCCGCAGCGGCTCTCCAGCGCATCTGGTGAGCCCAGGGCTTTAGGGATGTGGCAAGGTGCCGCTCAGCCTTCATCGACCCCCCAGTCCCAGCCCCAGGACAGCGAGGCTTTGATGTCTCCCGTGGGAAACGCACCCATCCACACGGATCACTGCGGAGCTGTTATAGAAAACAGGAACTAACACAGAGCCCCAAGGCTCGGACCACCCCCAAATTCCTCCCTGCAGGATCTCAGGTCACCCCCTCCACTGCCCTGCACTGGTGTTCCAGCTGCTCTGCTGGTCTGCCCCTCTGGGATGCTCCGTGAGGGACAAGATTTGAGGACAAACAACCCCCTGGACCACTGCAGTTCAGGAATGGCCGCTTGAGGACCAGCTGGAGACCCCTAACCCAAGCTCAAAGCAGCAAATCTTTGGCAAGACAAGACCCCCCACCACCACCACCCCCAGCCTGTTGGTCAGGGGGCTCTGAGCTGCCAGGCTGCCTGTTGCCGGCTCTCGCACCGCTCCAAAGCGGAGCCACGGCAGCAGACAAAGCATCCCCCGGCGCCTTCCACCCCCCTCGCGCCCCCTGCACACAGACCCATCCATTTCCCTTTGCTGGACAGGCAGAAGGACCCTGACAGCTCCGGGCCTTCGCCTGCCTTTCTTCTGGCCACAGCCCAGCTCCCGGGAGCCACGTGGGAGCCGGGAAAAGAGACAAAAGCGAAAGAGGGGACCTGGGGTGGGGAGGAGAGCAGGAGGCAGGAAGGATTGCCAGAAGGAGATGCTGCATCCACTGCTGCTGCTCCAGGGAACCCCACAGCCCTTGTGCCAGGGAAGAGCTGGCTGCTCACCCCGGGGTGGAGTGCTGGGGGCATAGGTGGGTTGGATGGGTTGGATGGATTGGATGGATGGGCAGATACTCATCCTCCCGGAGCAGCTCCCTGGTAGGAGTAGATCAGGGCACCCTTGAATCAGCCCCTCACCAGCAGAGCCACTGGTGCTGCCATCTTGGGCTGTGGTAGTGGCAGTTGCCCACATCTGCACTAACATCTGGAGGTTGATTCCCTGGTGCTTTGAAACCACTCACTGCCCTGGAGCTGAGGACGCTCATGGGGGATGCAGGAGAAGCTCCCAGTGCTTTATATATTCACCCTAGGGGCTGGTGATAACCATGAGGGAGAGGGTGGGCTCTGGGGTTCCTGCAGAGTTAATGCACCAAGAGCAAGCCAAGGGTTGGGTTGGAAGGGACCCGTAAGGGTCATCTCATCCAAGCCCTGTGGATGCCGCTTCTCTGCTTCAGGAGAGACGTGAGGAGCTGACAGCGAGGATGCATGAGGTGGGGAGAGAGTGGGTTTTCCCTCTGATGTGGGTACGGGCCACCCATCAGGCAGTGCCAGATAAGAGACAGTGACAGCATCACAGATGTCACCTTCTGCCACCAGCTGCACCCTCCCAGGCCAGGACACCAGTGGAAGCACCACCCAGGTGGGTGCATCAGGAAGATAAAATGAGGATGGTGGGTTACACATCACCCTCGCTGGATTCTGGCACTGACCTGGGGATAGACCCCCTAGACTCTGATATTGACCTGGTGACAGACCACCATGATCCTAGTACTGAATTGGGGATAGACCCCCTAGANCCAGCAGCTCCACATCCCTCTTGTACTGAGGAGCCCAGAACTGGACACAATACTCCAGGTGTGGTCTCACCAGGGCAGAGTAGAGGGGGAGAAGAACCTCTCTTGATCTGCTAACCACCCCTCTTCTAATCCACCCCAGGATGCTGTTGGATGCTGTTGCTGTTGCTGTTGGCTGATCCTGGCATTGACCTGCGGATAGACCCCTAGATCCTGGTACTGACCTGGGGACACCACACGGACCCTGGCATTGGCTTGGGGGCACACCACCCAGATCCTGGCAGTGCCTTGGGGGTGCATCTTCCAGATCCTGGCACTGACCTGGAATAGCTGGCCTAGAGACTGCCACACTCTTGCAGAGGTGCATAAGAACCACCTCTGTCCCCTCCCGTGTGCCCACAGGCTCCGTCCGTGCCCCAGGCAGGACACAGATCTCCTCACGTCAGCGGGGGCCGCAGCCACACTTCCCCCTCCATCACACGCCCAGATGGGCGCTGCTGAACGTGGTGACACTTGGCTGGTTCACACGTCCCCGTGCCTGGTCCTGCCAGGCAGCTGCCAAGAAGTGAAGGCGGCAGCAGGCAGAGCTGTGTGAAGAGCAGGCAGCCCTGACCTCTCTCCGGCCTCCGCTGAGCCGGGTCCTTCCCTGCAGGGCTGCTCAGAGAATCGTCTCCTCCTCCCATGTTTTCAACCCACAGAGCTCAGCGGCTGCTTCTCGTGCAGCCCTGGCTGCAGTCAGATGATGCTCTGGGCACCCCCTGGCATCCCACCCGCCTCTGCTAACCGGGTCAAGAGCCGCCCACCCGGGAACATGCCGGCAGCAGAGGTGGGGGGGGTGGGAAATAAATGAGGAAATGGGTTAAAACATGACCTGGATAACACAAGAAATGGCACTTGACTGGCTGCCACCCCACGAGGAATCAGAGCAGTGGCAGGCCTGACCCACCGCTGGGTCCCAGCCGAGCGAAGGCAGCGGCGATGCCCAGATCTGCCAGCATCCAACCCGAGGGCACTGGGAGAGCATCGCCATCTCCCCGTGGCACTGGCTTCACCGGGATCCCTGCTCCAGCCGGGTGCAGCTGCACCAGCATCCTCGGAAAGCGCTTAGGAAGCATTTCCACCTCTGTCACATCCCCTGGGCTGCATGAAACCTCTAGGAAAGGCAGGAGGTTGTGTCCTGGCTAAAAGGAGGATGGATCTTGGCTCCCCCTGCTTCTCTTGCTCTGGGTGGCTCGAGGGGCACAGCCAGGGTTCCGCTGAGTTTTTATAGCATCGACCGCTCTCAGAAGCCATTAAGGAGCCGCCGCAAGTCAGCGGAGGCATCGGCAGCTGGAGGAGACGCGGGGACGGCGTGGCATTTCCAGACCTTTGTGTGTTTTGCTTCAGGAAAAGGACACGGGCACACGTTGTGGCAGCAGCACGGGAGGATCTCTGCAGGGAACAAAGCGCACAGAGCGCCCGAGCAAGCAGGGAGGGCTGCGGGTGGTGGGGTGGGAAGGATGCTGCCTGCAGAGATGGGACCCGGCGCAGTGGGACTGGCAGCTCGTGCTGCCTCAGGAAGGTGGGTCTAAGCCCCACAGCGCAGGGAGGGATGGTGGGGGTGATTTTTCTTAGAGATGGAGGGAAACTTCTCGCCTGAAGGTCACCTCATGAAGGTGTGAAGCCTGGTGACGCTGGAGGGAAATGTGGGGCTGGGCCAGGAATGGGTGGCAGCTTCCTTCGTGCCTGGATATTCCCGTAACCACCTAAAGCACCCTCTCCAGGGAACCTGGGGCCACTCCTGGGGGCATCCTGGTGTGGCAAGGAGCCTCCCAGGACTGGTGGTCCCAGCACACGCTGTTTGGCAGGTGCTTGAGCACGTGGAGCTGGCACGGCCAGACAAAGGAATTCAAGCACCAAGCAGCCTTCCTCCTCATCCCTTTCCACCCGCATCTTCCATGCTGGATCAGCTCAGCCCTCCTGGCAATCTGGGCTCTGACCCCAGCAATCGCCAAGGGGGAAGAGGAGTAGGAGCCCCCCAAAGATCTCAGTGTAGCCAGGATGCAGAGCACCCACGTACCGCACATCGCCTGTGCACAGCCCGTTACCCGGCAGCTGTGGAGCCTCGTGAGAGCTTTCACAGAGGCGGGTGCTGAGCTGGAGGTCTGAGCGAGCCCGTGGGCGACGGGAATTGAGGCGCCGCATGCTCCCCATTAGCCAACTCAGCCCCTCTTCCCACGTGTGCTCTCCGGAGCATCACCCTTCACCGCTTCCAGGGAGCACTGTCATCCCTTAGCAAGGTCACCCCAGGCTCACACACAAAGCCCCTTGTGCCTGGAGCCGCCCAGTGAGACCCCCGTGACCCTCCCTGGAGACATCTTCCACCTTGCTGCATGCGACAGAGAGACCCCCAGACCTGTTGCGTGGGTGGGGGTGGGTGGGGTGGGTGAGGGTGGCATCGCTTAGCCTGTGTGGAGCCACCTAAAGCACAACTCAGAGGCCTGACCTGCATTTCACATAGTCACCCACCACCCCCACCCCACCTCACCCCACCCCACAACAGCCCACCACAAGGAGCCTTCAGCCCCCATGGGGAGTCACTGTGGGGCTCAGGGGTTTGGGAAATAGGGCAATGCTGTTCACACCAACCCTCCGGCACCCAACCCTTGAGTGAGCCGCCAGCGATGACCTGCTCTGGGCTAACACGGGTGGCTAGCAGGGACCCAGTGGGGGCTTGCAGCTGCCTGTCATCTCCGTGCCAGCTGTCAGGCAAGGAGGAACTNAGAAGGGGGGGCGTGTGGGGTGTGGATGCCGTTGATTGACGGATCCACTGCAGCTCGGCGGGGCTGGCCGGGGGCCGAGCGGCTCCTCTGGAGCGGTCCAAGGGGTCGAAGCCACAGCCCGCAGCCGCCCCCCGCGGGGCCCCGCCCGGCCTCTCCCGCTGCGCTGCGCCGCTGCCTGGGGCTGCTCCTTTGTCTGGGGAGGGGCGGCGGGGCCTGCCCCCCCCACTTCATAGCTGGGTCCTGCTCGGACAGCAAACCTGATCTGCTCTGCAGTACTGGGCAGGACTGGTACCACAACATCCTGTCACAGGCATACTGGGCAGTACTGGTCCTAAAGGTCCTTGACCCAGGCAGCGCTGGTTCTGCAGATCTGTGACCTGGGGATGCCAGGCAGCACTGGTTCTGCAGATCCATGACCTGGGAGTACTGGGTAGCACTGATTCTGCAGATCCCTGATGCAGGGGTACCAGGAAGCACTGGTTCTGCAGATCCCTGACCCAGGGGTACTGGGTAGCACCAGACCTCTAAGAAGGTTCCTTCACCAGGGTCACCGGAGGGCAGTGAGCACTACTGGATGGTGCCAGCCTTACAGGCAGGTCTCTGTCCCAAGGAAACTGGGAAGTACTGGTTCCATAAATCCGTGCCCCACTGGTGTTGGCAGCACCAGATCTGCAGGCAGGTTCCTTTCTTAAGGGCACTGGGCATCATCAAGCAATACTGGACAGCACTAGCCCACAGGCAAGTCATTGGCCCAGGGGAACTGGACACCATTGGTCAGTGCTGGCCCCACCACAAAACCTCACCATTCCTGTCACAAGAAGGAGTAATAGGAGCCTGGACCTTTAAAGATGTTGAACCACAAGCTTCTAGAGAGCTCAGGTGAAACCAAGAGGAGCCAGGTCGTGAGCAAAGGACAGGAGACCATCTCGTGGGTGAAGGGAAGGAGCAGGACTTCTGGCCTCAGGGTGCTGTGGAAGCTAAAATGGCTTCGGGGCAGCATTTTCACATCCACAATGACACAGCAGCTGTCAGTAGCACAGGACATCCCTGAGCAGCACATGGACAGAGTTCAGCAGAGAAGTCAAGAACGTTTCGCACATACTTGCCCTGCTCTTGCACTCACCTGTGGCTCTCTTGGCCACTGGCAAGAGATTGACCTCTGGTTTGAGCCACTATAGTAACTGCAGCCCTGGTCTGGTAGATTCAGGAACACCTGAGCCCATGTCTGGAAACACTCAAGGTCAGGCTGGACAGAGCTCTGAGAACCTGCTCCAGCTGAAGATGTCCCTGCTCACTGCACAGGAGTCGGACTGGATGGTCTTTAAGGTCCCCTCCAACCCAAACACTTCAGTGACTCTACGATCCTGGGTGGCAGCAGCCCTCCGTGGGCACCTGCAGCTTCCTCACACTCATCCACGTTGTGACTTCGCTGCACAGCAGTACCAACCCACACTCCCAACTCAGAGCTCGGCCTCACGTAGTAGGAACTTGCGCCGAAAGAAGCTATTCTGGTTGCCCTTCACTAGCCTTGCAGATCTCCGGGGTCACTTTTTGTGGGGAGGAGGGAGGAAGGTGCTTTAAAATTGTTGCCGATGCCCTGCTGCTCCCCTGCTCCACTCTGAACCCACCAGCTGGGACTTTAAGAGCAGCAATAGATGCTAAGAGATTAGCACTCGAATCACATCAGTTCCTGTTGAATTCACAAGGATTAATGTCCCCAAGGTCTACATAAACAGGCAGTTTATCCTATCAATTACCCGAGATCCTCCGTCTGCTCTGTCTGGAGGGGAAACTGAGGGCCAGTCCTGTGATGACTTGCCCGAGTTTTATCCCAAGAGTGATAGCAGAGCCACGATTAATTTGAGATGATTTTAAGGACCATCACTTCAATCTAATCCCTATTTGCATCCCGATTCTCAAGTTTAATAAGGTTTTTGTCCTCTGGTTGAGCTCACCTCGGTTTTGGGAGAGCATCCTGCTCTTCTTTGAGAAGAAGGCATTCTGCTCTTCTTTTCGGAGGGCAACCAGCTGAGGGGTACCATGGGATCATCCCAGTGCTGACCCATCTTCTCCCGACACCATGGCTGGTGTAGGCAAAGCCTCAGGAGGCTCAAACCTTTGACCCGGTGACCTTATTTATGGATCTTGAGTTGTTTTTTTCCCCCCCATATTGATATCATTTGGACAGGTTCCTAAGCCCTGCATGGAGCAAGGTGGGTGCCATGCATGGACCATGTAATACCCACCAAGGCTGTATGGAGCCACCTCTCCACACAGTATTGTCATGAAGACTTATAAGGCAGTGCCCTCCTTCCCAGAAAAGCTGGTTCACGTGGTTGTTCATCTCCCCTGTTCCAAAGGGTGTTTTTGTCTGGCAGCACTTCAGTCAGAAGCAGCTGAGAACATCGAAGTGGATCTGGATGCAAAACCCACGGAGAGGAGCCACCCGTTCCCAGACGGGAGGCAGAGACCACCACGCCTGCACACTCCCAGAGCCCAGCTGGCTCTCAGCCCGCTGTGAAACCTTCCACGCGTGACCACAGAGCCACACAGCCGCAGAGCTGTTTTGGCTGGAAGAGATCTTTAAGACCATTAAGCTAAATCATTCTCCAAGCACTGCCAGGTCCCCACTAACCCCTGGCCCTCACCCCACAGCTCCATGGCTTTGTCCCGTCCATCTCCACTCCCATCAAAGCTTCTCTTCCTCCAAGAGNCCGCTGCCTGGGGCTGCTCCTTTGTCTGGGGAGGGGCGGCGGGGCCTGCCCCCCCCACTTCATAGCTGGGTCCTGCTCGGACAGCAAACCTGATCTGCTCTGCAGTACTGGGCAGGACTGGTACCACAACATCCTGTCACAGGCATACTGGGCAGTACTGGTCCTAAAGGTCCTTGACCCAGGCAGCGCTGGTTCTGCAGATCTGTGACCTGGGGATGCCAGGCAGCACTGGTTCTGCAGATCCATGACCTGGGAGTACTGGGTAGCACTGATTCTGCAGATCCCTGATGCAGGGGTACCAGGAAGCACTGGTTCTGCAGATCCCTGACCCAGGGGTACTGGGTAGCACCAGACCTCTAAGAAGGTTCCTTCACCAGGGTCACCGGAGGGCAGTGAGCACTACTGGATGGTGCCAGCCTTACAGGCAGGTCTCTGTCCCAAGGAAACTGGGAAGTACTGGTTCCATAAATCCGTGCCCCACTGGTGTTGGCAGCACCAGATCTGCAGGCAGGTTCCTTTCTTAAGGGCACTGGGCATCATCAAGCAATACTGGACAGCACTAGCCCACAGGCAAGTCATTGGCCCAGGGGAACTGGACACCATTGGTCAGTGCTGGCCCCACCACAAAACCTCACCATTCCTGTCACAAGAAGGAGTAATAGGAGCCTGGACCTTTAAAGATGTTGAACCACAAGCTTCTAGAGAGCTCAGGTGAAACCAAGAGGAGCCAGGTCGTGAGCAAAGGACAGGAGACCATCTCGTGGGTGAAGGGAAGGAGCAGGACTTCTGGCCTCAGGGTGCTGTGGAAGCTAAAATGGCTTCGGGGCAGCATTTTCACATCCACAATGACACAGCAGCTGTCAGTAGCACAGGACATCCCTGAGCAGCACATGGACAGAGTTCAGCAGAGAAGTCAAGAACGTTTCGCACATACTTGCCCTGCTCTTGCACTCACCTGTGGCTCTCTTGGCCACTGGCAAGAGATTGACCTCTGGTTTGAGCCACTATAGTAACTGCAGCCCTGGTCTGGTAGATTCAGGAACACCTGAGCCCATGTCTGGAAACACTCAAGGTCAGGCTGGACAGAGCTCTGAGAACCTGCTCCAGCTGAAGATGTCCCTGCTCACTGCACAGGAGTCGGACTGGATGGTCTTTAAGGTCCCCTCCAACCCAAACACTTCAGTGACTCTACGATCCTGGGTGGCAGCAGCCCTCCGTGGGCACCTGCAGCTTCCTCACACTCATCCACGTTGTGACTTCGCTGCACAGCAGTACCAACCCACACTCCCAACTCAGAGCTCGGCCTCACGTAGTAGGAACTTGCGCCGAAAGAAGCTATTCTGGTTGCCCTTCACTAGCCTTGCAGATCTCCGGGGTCACTTTTTGTGGGGAGGAGGGAGGAAGGTGCTTTAAAATTGTTGCCGATGCCCTGCTGCTCCCCTGCTCCACTCTGAACCCACCAGCTGGGACTTTAAGAGCAGCAATAGATGCTAAGAGATTAGCACTCGAATCACATCAGTTCCTGTTGAATTCACAAGGATTAATGTCCCCAAGGTCTACATAAACAGGCAGTTTATCCTATCAATTACCCGAGATCCTCCGTCTGCTCTGTCTGGAGGGGAAACTGAGGGCCAGTCCTGTGATGACTTGCCCGAGTTTTATCCCAAGAGTGATAGCAGAGCCACGATTAATTTGAGATGATTTTAAGGACCATCACTTCAATCTAATCCCTATTTGCATCCCGATTCTCAAGTTTAATAAGGTTTTTGTCCTCTGGTTGAGCTCACCTCGGTTTTGGGAGAGCATCCTGCTCTTCTTTGAGAAGAAGGCATTCTGCTCTTCTTTTCGGAGGGCAACCAGCTGAGGGGTACCATGGGATCATCCCAGTGCTGACCCATCTTCTCCCGACACCATGGCTGGTGTAGGCAAAGCCTCAGGAGGCTCAAACCTTTGACCCGGTGACCTTATTTATGGATCTTGAGTTGTTTTTTTCCCCCCCATATTGATATCATTTGGACAGGTTCCTAAGCCCTGCATGGAGCAAGGTGGGTGCCATGCATGGACCATGTAATACCCACCAAGGCTGTATGGAGCCACCTCTCCACACAGTATTGTCATGAAGACTTATAAGGCAGTGCCCTCCTTCCCAGAAAAGCTGGTTCACGTGGTTGTTCATCTCCCCTGTTCCAAAGGGTGTTTTTGTCTGGCAGCACTTCAGTCAGAAGCAGCTGAGAACATCGAAGTGGATCTGGATGCAAAACCCACGGAGAGGAGCCACCCGTTCCCAGACGGGAGGCAGAGACCACCACGCCTGCACACTCCCAGAGCCCAGCTGGCTCTCAGCCCGCTGTGAAACCTTCCACGCGTGACCACAGAGCCACACAGCCGCAGAGCTGTTTTGGCTGGAAGAGATCTTTAAGACCATTAAGCTAAATCATTCTCCAAGCACTGCCAGGTCCCCACTAACCCCTGGCCCTCACCCCACAGCTCCATGGCTTTGTCCCGTCCATCTCCACTCCCATCAAAGCTTCTCTTCCTCCAAGAGCTGCTCTCTGTGGACAGACATTTCTCCTCCAAAGCAGCTGTTTCCTACCTGCTCACTTGAGATAGGAGAGGAAAAGGCCTCAAATTGCCCCAGTGGGGGTTGAGATTGGCCCTGAGGATCAATTTCTGCTCCACAAGGGTTCNCCCACTAACCCCTGGCCCTCACCCCACAGCTCCATGGCTTTGTCCCGTCCATCTCCACTCCCATCAAAGCTTCTCTTCCTCCAAGAGCTGCTCTCTGTGGACAGACATTTCTCCTCCAAAGCAGCTGTTTCCTACCTGCTCACTTGAGATAGGAGAGGAAAAGGCCTCAAATTGCCCCAGTGGGGGTTGAGATTGGCCCTGAGGATCAATTTCTGCTCCACAAGGGTTCTCCAGGTCTGGCCCAAGCTGCCCAGGGCAGGGGAGGAGTCCATCTCCTTGGAGGGGTTCACCCAGGGTGAAGGTGATTCAGCCAAGGTCTACGGGATCCCACCCAGGGTGAAGGGGATTCAGCCAAGGTCTACGGGATCCCACCCAGGGTGAAGGTGATTCAGCCAAGGTCCACGGGATCCCACCTAGGGTGAGTCTCAGCACGATGTGACCTTCCATTGGACTCTCCAAAACCGGGAAGGTCCAACACAGCATCTCCTAGAAATCCCTCTTGTATCTCCCCGTGGTTCTCCATGGAGTTCGCGGAACTCCCTGCTCCAGCACTGACACGGGCTGCGTGTCTCTATTTACGGCGAGAGAGATGAATCGCTGCCGGCCTTTCAAAACCGCCGTCACACTTCCCTGCCCTCGGAGCCGAGCGAATATGAAATAAGGCTCCACTCACCGACTGCTGCGGAGGCTCCGTGGCTACGGGATCTAACGTGCCGGGCTCTGAAGAGCCGCGCATTGTCCTCGAGCTCTCATTGTGCGGGACACTAATTCCCCCGCTCATGTCGGTGTGACTGGATGACACAAAGCAAATTGCTCGGCGGATACTTGTCCCTCACAAAAGGGCTCCGAGCCGACGGGCTGCTGCAGAGCCATTTGCTCCCTCGCTGCGCACACAAGTGTTCCTTCCTCTGGAGGTACGAGGTGACCGTGCCATGTTCTGCTTTGCTTCTTTCAGGGTTTCCTTACGGCTGCTTAACAGCCCCCAGTAGATCCCATTGCCCCAGCATCTGCTTCTTCATGGTCTGATCCCTCCAGAGCAGGGTAATAGGGAGGAACTTGGGGAACCACAGAATCATCATGGCTGGAAAGGAACCTCCTGTCACTTGATGATCTCAAGTCTGACCTTCATCCCAACATCTCCCTAACCATTAGGTTAGGAGATCATGTCCTCAAGTGCTCTATCTACTTGGTTTTTAAACACCTCCAGGGATTCCATCACAGATTGGTTCTCCAGGCCAACCTCAACCTCCCCTGGGGCAACTTGAGGCTGGTTCCTCTGGTCCTGGGGAGGGAGGAGACCAGCCCCTACCTGGCTCCAACCTCCTGATGTTCAGGAGCCAGAGGGTCTCCCCTGAGCCTCCTGTTCTCCCTCTCAACCCCCCACCCAGTTCACTCAGCCGCTCCACACAGCACTTGAGCTCCAGCCCTTCGTTGGTACAATCAGTCGATTCCGCCACCAAAAGGAGCATCTTGACCTGTAGAAACCTCTGCGAGAAAGTTCCATTTCAGCAATTTCAGTTTTATTTCCCCTCCATCTCAGATTTTTTCTCCACTCCTGGAAACCCAAAGAGTCTTTCAGGGAGGGAAGAAAAGAGCAAAAAAAAAAGAGAAAAAGCTTTTCCATTTTCACTGACATTTATCCTGGGAACAAAAAAAGAACAGAAAACAACACCCAGAGGAACCCGGAGCCTTGTTTTTATCGCAAGGTCGGTACAAGCTGTTCTCAAAAAACATCAAAAAAGAAAGCGGAAAGAAATCCTCGATGATCGGGAAAATGATTTCCCCGCGACTGCAGGTACAACAGCGCTGCCGTGGTGTGGGCAGAGCGGGGAGAATCCCCTCCCCAGGGGTTGGGGGGGTCTCTGGGAGCTGTTTGGGGATTGTGGGGGTGTCTGTGCTGGGGAAGGTGCTGTAGGGAAGCTGTAGGATGTGATGTTGGGTCCTGCTGGTGCCCACCGCATCCCACGCTGAAGTCATCCAGGATCACTGGGGGATTTGCCACCACCTGCCCAGTTGGATCCACGGTGGAGGCTCTGGGAGAGGCTGCGGTGCCAGGATCCTTGCAGTGGGCAAGGACTTGGCCAGGCTTTGGGAAAGTGGTTTGGAGAGGGAAGACGGGGAAAGAAGTGGAAAGATGAGGAAAGAAGGGGAAAGATGAGGAAAGATGGGGGAAGATGGGGAAGGGGGAAGAGAAAAGGGGAAAAGGAAGGAAAATGGGAATGGAAAAGAGGGAAGGAAAAAGAGGGAGAGGAAAGAGAAAAGGGGAAGGGGAACAGAAAAAAGGGAAGGGAAAAGGAAAAGTGGAAAGGGGGGTGAAAGGAGAATAAGAAAGGGAAAGATCAGGAGGGGGAAGGGAAAAGGGGAAATGGAAGGGAAAGGGGAATCTGAAAGAGAAGGAGCAAGGAAGAAGGGAAAAGAAGGTGAAGGAGAGGGGGTCTAAGCCACCTTCTCCCGGAGGGTTTCACATCTTGTGCACTGCCAGCAGGTCCCACAACCCCCAACCTCCAGCTCCTTCCACGTGATGGGGCAGCTGGTCCTGGGGCCGCATCTAGCGCTTGTCATTGACCTCTGGCCTCTCCCAGCATCCCCCGCCTGCTCACATCTGTCAGCGAGGGCACAGGGTGGGAGAGGGAGACTCGTAGCCAGGACCCTTTCCCCTCTCTTTTCCAAGCTCCATTTTCATCCCCAGGCCGTAAGAATCATTGGGATGCTCCTTGGGTGTTCTCAGTCTTCTTCCAAGTACCTTCCCCATAGCTCCCCAGTATCCCATGGACCCCAGGTCTGCACCCAGTTCTACCCCATAAGCTGTTGGAGGCTTTGGGGTCCATGTTGCCACCCTTGACCCCTTCCCATCTCTCACATTGTTGCCTGTGGCTGGAGAAACATGGGTACACCTACACCTGGGGTGAGCACAGAGGTCTGGCATCCTCAGTGCCCACCCAGAGGTGGGGTTCCCCACCCTGGTTTTGGGGTGACAAGGGTCCTGTCAACCAGCACCCTCCCATGCCAAGGTGGGTGGCAGATGAGGAAGGGACTGGGGTTACAGGAGGAGCAGGACAGGGCTTTGTGGCTCTGGGAAGAGGGTGTCCTAGCATCTCACACCCCAAAAGAGCTGGGGCAGCTGATGGGGACTGTCCGTTCACCTACCCATGGGTGGAGGATGGAACCACGAGCTCCATCCATGCTCCAGGGTTTAAAAAACCCAAAGTCCAAGGTGTAAGAAAACACGACAGGTGGCTGCTGGGGAATAAAAAACCCACTAAATAAATCAAACAAAATAATCCTGTTGCCCAGGCAGACACAGCACTGTGGAAATCAGCAGCGTTCCCACCTCCTCCTCCCACAAAAGGCAGCAGAGAGGGATGGATGGAGCGTGCGGGGAGGCAGGAACGGATTGTACAACATCACCAGGGCGATGATCAGGCGGCAAGCGACACGGAGCCGTGTGGATGATTTTCCTCTTGCTCAACAAGACCCCAGAAAACGCAGGTTCAGTGGTCCTCAGGGGCTGTGGGAAAAGACCCCGCTGTTTGGGACACCCACAACTGGGATCTGGGAAGTGTCCCCTCCACCTCTGTCCCCCCAGCAGCACCTACCACCCCGGATCCCCTCAGTGGCATCTCCCTAAGCAGATCCCAGTGCTTAGCTATCAGGGGTCACACCAGGGGATGAGGGCACAGGGTAGGGTTTGTCACGGGCTGGGGACACGCGTGTTGGCACATGGGGCTGGCACGTTGCCGCCCCAGCAGCGGGCTGCCAGGGCTCGCAGGTAGCCATGGAAACCTCCCAGCGGGATGCTGCACCGATAAATAGCCAATTTTAAGTGATTCTCCTCAAAGAGCTTTTCTTTTTTTTAATAAATGTGTGTGTGAGCAAGGCTGAGCTTTCTCTTTTTTTTAAATAATTACTTCTTCTTTGAAGCCGCGTTCGAGGCCTAAGTGCCGCCGTCTCAACGGTGACTCGTGAGCCATCTCCGCGCTCAACAGAGCCACGGTGGGTTTATCCTGAAGCGCGTTCCAAGGCAGGTGGAACACGGGGGAATAAGGGATTTTTGAGGCACCTGCTGCAGGAGGTGACAACCTCAGATCCATCTCCAGCCAGATGCCGTTTGGGCTTCACAGAACCATTGAGGTGAGAAGACCTTTAAGACCACCAAGTTCAGTGGTTGCCCCAGCACTGCCAGGTTCCCCCTAACCCTTGTTCCTCACCCCTCATATCCAGGACTTTGCAACCCCTCCAGGGATGGGGACACCTCCACTGCACTGGGCAGCCTGGGCCAGCACTGGAGAATCCTTGTGGGGCACAAATTGGTTTTCAGGACCAACCTTAACCTCCCCTGGGGCAACTCAAGGCCCTTTCCTCTTGTCCAGAGGGAAGAGAACAACCCTTCCTCACTCCATCCTACACACTCAAAGAGTTGTGGTCAGTGGCTCAACGTCCAAGTGGAGATGGGTTACGAGTGGTGTTCCTCAAGGGTCTGGTTTGGGTCTGATGCTGTTTAACATCTTTGTTAGCAACATGGACAGTGGCAGGGAGTGCACCCTCGGTGCTGTTTGATGGTGACACCAAGATGTGTGGTGTGGTCGACACTCTGGAGGGAAGGGACCATCCAGAGGGACCTTGACAGGCTTGAGAAGAGGGCCTGTGCAAAGCACATGAGGTTCAGCAAGTCCAAGTGTAGGTTCCTACATCCCAAGTCCAAATACATGTTGGGTGGTGAATGGATTGAGAGCAGTCTCAAGGAGAAGGACGGACTTGGGGCTGTTGGTAGAGGAGAAGCTCAGCATGAGCTGTCAGTGCATACGTGCAGTCAGGAAGGCCAACCATGTCCTGAGCTGGATCAACACCAGTGTCACCAACAGGTTACAGGAGGGATTCTCCTCCTCCACTCTGTTCTCCCTCACCTGGAGTTCTGTGTCCAGTTCTGGAGTCCCCAGTACAAGAAGGACTTAACTGTTGGAGTGAAGAACCCCATGAGGATGGTCAGAGGGCTGGAGCCTCTCTGCTCTGGGGCCAGGCTGAGGGAGTTGAGGCTGTTCAGCCTGGAGAAGAGAAGGCTCCAGGGGGACCTCAGAGCAGCTTCCAGTCCCTGAAGAGGCCACAGGAAAGCAGGAGAAGGACTTTTCTGAGGGACTCTAGTGGTAGGACAAGGTGGCAGGGCTCAAGCTAAAAGAGAGGAGACTTAGATGAGATCTTGGGAATAAATTCCTCCCTGAGAGGCACTGGAACAACTCAGGGAGGTTCTGGCTGCTCCATCACCTCTGGAAGTGTCTCTCATCGTTGGGACTGGACGATTCCTGGGATCCCTGCAAACCTGAACCATTCTAAACCCTACTTGCTGTGGCAAAAGAACACTTTGCTGTCCCCTTGCAGGCAGAGGACTTTGCTCAGGCCAAACAGTACCAAGATCACCTGATTACACGATACTCATCAATTTCCACTTGCATGAAGGCGACGGCAGAAGATTTCCTTGTTAGAAAATCTGAACCATTTCAAATGCACTTGAATAAAGAGAAATCAGCCTAAACCACCGGGGAAAACATCTGCTTTGAACCCTGCCCTGATGAGCTGCTGGAAGGCCAGACAAGGGGTTGCTGTCAGGTTGCGTTGGGATGGTCTTGAGAAGCTGGATTCTGCCACCCAATGGAATAAGGAAGATAAAGCCAGCCTTCGTGGCAAACAGGAGCGCAGCACCCCGAGGACAGGTTTGGGCTGTGCATGTGAGACTGGCTCTAGCGCTGTGCAACTCACCCTCCAGGCCAGGAGATGGGGAGTTAAAGGTGAGAGATGGGCACTGGTATGAATGAAGTATTCCTGGCACCTTCAGGCTGCACCTCCTGTCCTCTAGCACCAACTAAAGTTCTTTTAACAAGAATGTTAGGAAAGTGAGAAATGATGCAGCAGTATCCCTGAGTCTCAAAACAAACCACTAGTCCAGCTCCTGAGAAAAGTAAGGAGGGAGAAAATCAAAAGGGTTTTGTATCAGATCCAGGGGACAACTGTGTGTATCCAAATGATCCAGAGACCAGCACAGGAGAAGCAAATAAGGGGGAAACTCAATTACTCACTGACAGTGAGAAGCACCCCGGGTGGTATAATCCAATCAGAGAACTGCAGAACGGTTCAGGTTAGAAGGAACCATCTAGTTCCAGAGAACCATAGAACGGTTTGGGTTAGAAAGAACCATCTAGTTCCAACCACCTGCCATGGGCAGGGACGCTGCTTACCAGACCAGGTTGTCCAGAGCCCCATCCAACCTGCCCTTGAACAATTCCAGGGATAATGGAGCAGCCACAACCTTCCTGGGCAACCTTTGCTCATTTTCATGGCCCTCCTCTGGATCCATAACAACAAGTCCACATCCTTCTTGTGTTGAGGGCTCCATAGCCGGACACAGTAGTCCAGGTGAGATCTCAGAGAGCACAGGGGTAGAATCACCTCTCTTGATCTGCTGGCCATGCTTCTTCTGATGCAGCCCAGGATGCAGCTGGCCTTCTGGGCTGCAGGAGCACTTTGGTGGCTCATGTCCAGCTTTTCATCCCCCTCTGCAAGACTGCTCTCTAGCACATCATCCCCCAGCCTGGATTGCCCTGACCCAGGTGCAGCTCCTTACACTTGGCCTTGTTGAACCCCATGAGGTTCACACCTCTCCAGCTTGTTCTGGGTTAGTCTGGATGACGGCCCATGTTGACCACAGCTGTTCCACCCCCGTGACTACCCTTGTGTGGTTCTTCAGAAATAGCAGCTCATATGGGAAGGACCACAGGGTTCTCTGCAGAAAATCCCCATCTCGGTGACACCTGCCTGTGCTGCAAAGGTCACAGGTCCCTTTGAAAATATGTCCTGTGACAGCACTCTGCCTCGTCAGGGACAGCTTCCCCATCTGTAACTTCCACTTCTATTTATGCTTCCACAGTCTTGCTGGGTCTGTGCACAAAGCACAACGGAGACCAGAGACGGGACAGAGCCGGGGATGTGGAAGGGACGCGGGAGGGACGAGCAGCAGCGGTGCAGGACAGGATCCTGGTGCCATCTAGTGGAACGAGCAAGCGGTCCTGGAGCAGTGTGCGCCAGCCTTGCTGTCTGAGACCCTCTTCTACCTCGCAGAAAGGTGCCAGGAGAACCGGGGCTCAGCTCTGGGTTCACACACCCATAGGTCATTCTCCATAGATTCATAGAATGGTTTGGGTTGGAAGAGACCTCAGAGATCACTCAGTCCCAACCCCCTACCACAGGCAGTGACACCTCTCAGCAGAGCAGGTTGCCCAGAGATCCAGCCAGCTTGCCCTTGAACACTTCCAGGGGTGATGGAGCAGCCACAGCGTCCCTGAGCTCAACTCAGTGTCTCAACACCCTCACAGGGAGGAATGTCTTCCCAGGATCTCACGTAGACCTCCTCTCTTTTAGCTTGAACCCATTCCACTTGTCCTATCATAGAATCATAGGATCATTAGGGATTGGAAGGGACCCCAAAAGATCATCTAGGCAAATCCCCCTGCCACCATCAGAATTCCTCAGAAAAAGTCCCTTTCCAGGTTTCCTGGAGTCTCTTCAAGGATTGGAAGCTGCTCTAAGGTCTCCCCAGAGCCTTGTCTTCTCCAGTCTGAACAATGCCAACTCTCTCAGCCTTTCTTCACAGGAAGCTTCTCCAGCTCTCTGATTGTCCTTGTGGCCTCCTCTGGACTCAATTCAACTGTTCCATGTCCTCGTTGGGATGTGCTTTGGGCTACTGAGAGCTCCTCACCTCTTGACATCACAGCCTTTCACAGAATCACGCTGGCTGGAAAAGACCCCTGGGATCAAGTCCAACCATCTACCCTACCCCACAAGTTCACCCCTAAACCATAGCCCTCAACTGTCTCCAAGCCCACCTCGCCTGGATACAAGTCCAGGGTTCTACCCAGCTATTTTATTTATTGCCCAGTCCATCACTGTGCAAGAAAATGAATCAGCAAAGGCAGATCTGTTCAAGCCTTTGTTTTACGGGTCAGTTTCTAGAGTCAGTGAATTCTCAGTCAGCAGAACAGTTCAGAGCTGGTCATGAGCACCTCGTTCCACCCAGCCTCACGACATCAGGAAGGCAAGATGAAATGTTTTGTGCCCAGCGCCAAGAGCAAGGCTTATCTCATTTGTGTCCTTTCTGAAGTGATCGCTGCAGACAGAAGTCTGGCCGGGCTCTACTGCCTCAGGTTTTTGCCCAGGTCACTTCATGTGTAGGTGGGTTCTGTTTGGCCCATTACGTTCCATGGTCCTCTGAATCCTTTCTCTGAGAGGTTGGATGTGTATCCTTAAAGCATCTGGGAGCTTTTTAATGAGAGGTCTGAGGTGCTCAGGATCCACCAGCATGGTGACCCGTACCCCATGCCAGCCCCTTTCATACCTCACCTGGATACTTAGGCTAACAGAAGACTGGGATAACCCTGGGGATGGATAGAGGTGTAAGACCTGTCCAAAACAGAAACTCATATAAAAAGTCATAAAACACTACATGAAAACTTCAGGTCTGGGGCTGAGTGTGGGTCTTCCCACCCCAGTGTTTTTCTGTGGTAGCATGCAAGTGGGGGTGGATGCTCAGGATGCCCTGGCAGAGTTTGTGGTGAGGTGGAGGGGGGTCTATTCTCCCAAGGAAATGTACCAGGGGAGGTTCAGGTTGGGTATCTGGAAGGGTTTCTTTCCAAAAAAGAGTTACCAGACATTGGAGTAGGTGGCTCACGGAGGTGGTGGAGTCGCTAACAATGGAGATGTTTAGAAGTTGCTTAGATGTAGTAGCGAAGGACGTGATTTAGTGGTGACCTAACAGTGCTGGGTCAGTGGTTGGACGTCACCCTTTCTTCTGGGATTCTGTGATCACTCATCTGCTGCCTACCTGGGGGAAGAATAGTGTCATCTACTTGCTTGGATGGACTCTGTGACTAGCACTTGCAAACTGTGCAGGGCGGCAATGTGTCTCAGACGATACTCCTTGCCCTGTGCGTGCAACAGTTTTCCCCCCATCAGTCAGCAACAGCATTAGAAGGGCATCATCCCCACGGCTGCGAAAGGAGATTTACCCAGAGCACTTCTGTGGGTGGAGGTGAAGGAGCTGAGAACAAGGCGGAAAAAAACCAGACACAGATCTCCAGTGCAGTCATCAAAGACTGGGTGAGGTATCACCACCCTCCTCCCGTTTCACTTTCCAGCCACAGTGGTTGGAACTGGCCTGATTTCTGGTTTCCTTGGAAACGCTTCAGTGAGCACATTCATTGTAAACATTGGAGTGCTGATGGTGTAAGGAAAAGCCTGGGAATGAAGAGACACTGAGAGCTCAGCGGGATTTAAGAGGTGTGTGCACGTGTAGTTCACGCACACGTGTGTTCCTGTACCCGTTTCACAGGGGTTCCCAGGGGTTAGAAGTTTTCTTGGGACTGTGCAATGGCTGAAAAGAGGAGGGGGTGGCAGGTTTTCTACATTTCCAAGAAACAGAGAAATACAGGAAAGGAATAAATTAAAGCCACACAATCACAGAACGTTAGGGATTGGAAGGGACCTTGAAAGATCATCCAGTCCAATCCCCCTGACACAGCAGGATCCCCTAGATCCAGTTGCACATGGACATGACCAGGCGGGTTTTAAACATCTCCAGAGACGGAGACTCCACAACACCCCTGGGCAGCCCCTGCCAGGGCTCTGTCACCCTCATTGAGAAGTTCTTTCTCATATTCACATAGAACCTCCTATGTTCCAGCTCACACCCATTGCCTATTACTAGATCACAGTATCACAGTATTATCAAGGTTGGAAGAGACCTCATAGATCATCAAGTCCAACCTGTCACCACAGAGCTCAAGGCTAGACCATGGCACCAAGTGCCACGTCCAATCCTGCCTTGAACAGTTCCAGAGTTGGCGACTCCACCACCTCCCTGGGCAGGCCATTCCAGTGGCCAATGACTCTCGGTGAAGAATTTTCTCCTCACCTCAAGCCTAAATTTCCCCTGGCACAGAGCCTGGATCAATCCTCCCGACACTCATCCTTCACATATTTATCAACATTAATGAGCTCACCCCTCAGTTTTCATTTCTCCAAGCTAAACACACCCAGCTCCCTCAGCCTTTCATCATCAGGGAGACATTCCCCTCCCGTCACCATCTTTGTGGCTCTGCCCTGGACTCTCTCTGTGTCCTTCTGGAACTGAGGGGCCCAGAGTCAAGAAGAGAAAGGATGCAGAAAGAAGCAGAGCGCTAAGCCCAGCCCACGTGGGATCTGATGTATCTCTGCTGTTAATTACAGCATTAACACTTGAAGGCTGTTTATTTTCCCTATTTTCTCAGTTTACTAATTTTACTCAACTCTGAAAAACACCTGGTCAGACACAATCCATATAATTTTCAGGAGTGAAATATTTTAGATGTGATCCTCATCATTTTATTTCAATACTTAATTCAATTTTGAGGATTTTGTTTTGGTTTGTTGTTTTTTCCTTGATGATTTAATTCACAAACGTGATTAAAAGCTTATCAAGATATATACGAGGAAGATAAACATGGCCCAAACAGCTTCCCCTAAAAAGTGCAGCTACATGGGAGATAGCAGCAGGATGAAAGGAGAATGAATTTACATTTGCCAGAAAATTATGAAGCAAAAATCCCGAAGAAATAGATTAGGAAAGTCTAATGAGAAGCAGACTGACAGTTAGGTCTGAGCGCTTCAGAGAGGTGACATGGGCTGGTCTGAGCTGGTCTCAAGTGAGCTCTCCCACCCTGGCTGGGATGCCGGGAACCACCAAGGAGCAAAGGACCATGTCCATGAGCACTCATGATGGGGGACTAAAGCGACACCGTTGTTGCCCCTCTGAGAAATCTTGGGCTGCATCGGATGGCAGACAGCTTTTGTTTGTTTAGCAGCCAAATTCCCTTGCTCCCTGGGCAGCTGATTAGCTTTTCACTTCTTATCTTCTTCACCAAATGAAAAAGACTCTCTTAAAATACCTGGGGACCAGGAAGAGTGTCATTGTGTGCTCCAGATACCCATCACTGGCCCGTGGAGGCACTAGCACACTGACCATCTCACTGCCTTCCCCCTGTTTGGGGGCATTTGCAGGCCACCCTGCTACTGACTAACCAAAACCAGCTCCCAGCAGTTGCAGAAGCAGAGCTAAGAGATGAGCCCTGCAACGGCAAGCTGCTGCCGTGGCTATTGTTTTCCCAGGCTGTGGCCGCTTGGGAGGAGGAAATACAAGGTTATAACAAATGGAAATGGACTCGTTGCAGCAGGAGAAGTTTATGCTGGGCAATGAGGAAAAAGTTCTTAATGGAAAGGGTCACCAGGCCTTGGAACAGGCAGCTCAGGTAATCACCATGTCTGGTTGCTTTTTAAAATTGCGTAGGTCTGGAGGTTAGGCAGGTGATCCTGCTGTGGTGAGGGGAGTGGACTAGATGACCTTTTGAGTTCCCTTCCAATCCTGCATGATTGGTGATTCTGTGCCTCTGTTAGGTTAAGGACAGGGTTTAGCAGCAGACTTAGCAGAGTTAGGTTCGCGGTTGGACTCCATGATGTTAAAGGCCTTTTCCAACCTAAATGATTAAGTGATTCCATGAAACAGAAGAAGCACTGAAACACTGGCTGTTAGACAGCTTCTGTCATTTAACTTTTCCTTTACTCAACTTATTTACTTGCTGCTCTCCAAACAAAATGATTTTGGTGGGATGGAGGGACTGTTCCTTGGCATCCTGCAGCAGACCAAGTCAGAAAAACTTAAACTGCAAGGAGAGATCACAGCTGCTGGTGCCAGGACCTTTATGCTGCAGGTTTCAAATAGCATCCAGACCTTTAACTAAGGCAATTCCTTACTAGCAGTTCCCTTTCTCCGCTACATCAGTAACAGGAGAGCGGGGTGGTGGGGGGTACAGGAGCCACCTCGGGCTGACAAACTGGCGGCGGTGAAGGCTGCCCGCACGGGCCATAGCAACAGGCGCCCTGCCGTTCGCGCCTCTCGGCATGATTGGCTGCGAGGGGAGCTGGGGCCGGCGCCGATTGGCTGTTGCGGTGGACTTTTGGCGCGCGGCGAGGCTCGGTGCCGAGGTGGGGTGCGGCTGACAAAATGGCGGCGGCGAAGGCTGCCCGCTCGGGCCCTAGCAACAGGCGCCCTTCCGTTCGCGCCTCTCGGCATGATTGGCTGCGAGGGGAGCTAGGGGCCGGCGCCGATTGGCTGTTGCGGTGGCTATTTTAGCGTGCGGCAGGGTGTGGCGGTGAGATGGTGTGTGGGGCGGGGGTGTTTTGCGGGTTGATGTCTCGCCGAATTCGTGCTTCGCCCTCTTCAACGGCCCTGCAGCGAGGCTGTGGGAGGGGACAGTTCCTTAACCGGCAGGTGGCTGAAGAAGAGACCAAAGGAGAGTCAGGGGTAGGTGCAGCCGCTGGGTACAAGCGGGTAGAGGAGGGAACTTGGCGTCGGCACGGCTCGGGGTGGCAAGCGGGGCCTGACTATACGGAGTTGAAGAACTGTGGGGAAAAGGAAGTGTTGTCTTTTAAGGTAGAAGGCCAGAGAGGAGGGTTTGAGGAGCTCAAGTTGTGTTTTTCCCTGTGCGAGGTGGTGGGAAGGTTGGACTGAAGCGGCGGCGGGTTGGTGGCTGGAGGCTGCGTTCAACGGGTTTGTTTTTCCAGAGAAAAATAGGCTGCAAGGAACCGGCAGGGTTTCTGGAACAGGGTTTGTCACTGCTGGCTTATTGGGCTTTTTCTTTTTGAAGTTGGATTCCATCATGATCAGAGAGCCCGGCTTGTCTTTCGTGGGCGGCAGCAGTGGTGAAGGCTGCAGAAGACGAATGGAAGCTCTAGGGTACGTGAATAGTGTTGCTAGTGGCTATTAGGTTTTTAAGTTCTGACTGTATAATTACCAAGAACCCTCGGGGAAACGAAGAAGCTGGTGTTTGTTTTCTGCAATGTTCATAGTGAATCCGTTTTTGTTATGTACTTGTGTGAAACCGGCAGTTGATGGAAGATTCTAGCATTTGGAGAGGCGAAAAGACACTTGAAATGTGTTATCTTGGGGTGTTTGTAAATGCTGAGTTACTGGGCAACTACTATCTCCTACTAATATATCTATGTGTATTTCACAAGTCAAAAAAAAGTAATCGTTTTAGTGTCATTTGAGTAAATCCCACGTGTTTTGTAGTTATTTGAAGTTGATGATAAAGTGACTTACTAATGCTTGTTCTAGTTCCCTTACATTCTGCTCACCTAAAAGCTCCCAATACCACTGCTATGGATGTTTATTTGCTGTCATAGAAGTAAATGGCCTCTCTGGCTGTTAGAAGAGGGTAGTAAAATTTGTGTGTGATGTTTCATTAATTACTGGTTATTTGTGGTGTTATGTGGTGAAAGTGGGCAAGTTTAGTTCATGAATTGATGTCTAGCTGAAAGCCCTTACTGATCTTAAACCTTTTCTTTCTGAAGGAAGTGCCTTAACATACTACAAGAGGATTTTGTAGACCCAAACGAGAGAGGGAGGGGTTTCGGGTCTCTGTCAAAAGCATTGAAAGGTAAACTTCAATTCGGGAATTCCTGATTACAGCAATCTTGTTATGTGCGTTATTCCCTGTTATATTTTATATGGTTTGTTAAAGACAATCAGTAGATGGGCCGTCAAATTTCACAATTTGACTAATGAACATTAAGGTAGTTACCTACTACCCTTCCAGTACTTGCAAAAGCAATGATACACTGCATTGGGTTGGAAGGGTTCTAGAAAAATTCTTTAGTCCAGCCTCCCTGCAGTGAACAGGGCCATCTTCCACTAATCAGTATTTCCTCTTTCCTTCCTGCTGTTTTGCTTGACAAAGTTACCAAAAAGCTTTTTTTAAAAGGAACTTGATTTATCTTCTGGGGTTTTCTGCCTGATTATCTTGTTTTCCAAGAGTTGCAAAATTGCTGAGAGGGTGTAGTGTTCATGGAAGCTTCATGAAGCCTTCATTTTTGCCTTGATGCTGCAGGTGCACATTTTGAATGTTTTATTTTGCCTTTTTGTTTTCCTTTTCATGTGTTTATGCTATCCTGAAGGTAGCAGCAACACAATACAACCAGTATGTAGTTAATTCTGCTGTTATTATTGTGGTCCTTAAACACCAGCTTCTTGAGTTTCCTGATGACTTCCAGATTAATTCATCTGGACTGTAGCTTTCAAATTGTGTTATTGCAAAAGTCAGTGTCCAGATTCCTGCTGCCTTGATTAATTCTGCCTAGGAGAGAGCTCCAGTTGTTCTGTGTTTCTGCTGTTGTGTTACTAATTAGGATGGCCTACAGTTAATTAATGTATTAAGATGCCTTTTAGTTAACATTTGCTGTCTGTTGTGTTTCCTGTGCCTTGCTCTTCCAGTGCTGCTTACTTGTGTGGAGAATGAAGACACTGACTTACTGGGTTTCTCTTCTAGAAGAGTAAGTAGATCTAAAGCTTTTCTGTTGATTAGTTACTGTGGGGGCCTGAAATTGTGACCAGCCTCTGGTTAGAGGAGGGTTTGTTTTCAGTTCTGAGTGTCCCACATTGCCAGCTCTGTTCCACCCTCTTGTCTTCAGATAAAAAGGCACCTGGTGCACAGGTACAGGGTTGGGCTTTTGTAAGTAATTAAGTCTTTCAACCTGTCAGCTGTCAAGTGAAGACTTCATTTTTGCTTTAAAAGAAAGGAGCTTGGGAGCACAGATTCCTTTTACTAGAACCCTTTGAACTTCCCCCAGAGATCCACTGGTGGCTACGGAGCTTGGGCTTGCAGCTGTTTTCTTGGGCCTGTTGCTGCTCAGCTCAGTTTCTGAGGGTGAAAACACATAGAAAGTATTTTATACTGCAGGTGGCTTTAACCTAATGTTTGAATTTGCTTTCCTTTTTCCCCCTCTGAGTTTAGACCCAATCTGATGTGGACCTCGGCCAGTGCAGTGGCACCTCACAAAGACAAGCAAGGTAAAATTCTTTGAACTCAGCTGGTTTTTGTGTTTAGATGCCAGGCTGCAGGAGCGTTGCTGGGCATAGGAAGAATTTACAGCTATTTTTCTTGGCTTGGGGCTCTTGTTGGTTTTTAGTGTGTTGTTTACTAAGGTCTTCTCAGCCCAGGGTCTAATAGGACTAGAACACAACTTGCTGGACACTCCAGTACAGTTTTATTGAAAAGTGACAGGAAACAGACTGCTTTGTCTTGACATGCTTGCAGCTGAAAAGTTTTAAGCACTGTGGTAACCCCTGATCAGGATTCGCAGGCAGAATGGAGAGCTGATGAAATGCCTGTCTGCGGTGCTGCATTATCCAGTTGGCTTCTTTCCACCACTTTGCTGCTGCTCCTATTGCACCTTCTCCTTTGTCACAGCTCTAGAGATTAGATGCAGCAATTGCATCTAATAGATGGCGGCGGCCGGCGGGGGCCAAGTCCCTGCGGGCCGCGCTCTCGGCCTCCTGCTGCTGCTCTGCGGCTGCGCCCTGGCGGGCCAGGACGGCTCCGGTATCAAACTGGTGCTGTCTGCTTTGTTGGATGGCAAGAACATCAACGCAGGTGGCCACAAACCTGGTCTAGGCTTGGAATTTGAAGCATACAGAGTGATTCCAAGTTGCTCACTGGAAAAATACAGCATAGCTACCTTCAGAATATAGCGTACCTTTCAATGTGTTGTGTCTGGGGTGTGAGTTACTGCTACGTGTCAGTCCTGCTAGTCCTGGTTAAAGACAGCTAAGCTTTCAAAATGGTGTTGTTAAAGAAATGGCGACAAAAGCATCACGAAATCACACTTCCAGCCTCGTTTTGTTGTTTCAAAATGTTATTCCCCATCACATCTGTCTGCTGTCCACGCGATGGGAGGTCTCCCTCACTGGAGATGTTCAAGACCCGACTGGACGGGTTCCTGTGTGACTTGGTTTAGGTGATCCTGCTGTTGCAGGCGGATTGGACTAGATGATCTTTCAAGGTCCCTTCCAATCCGTAATGATTCTATGATTCTGTGATTCACTGGCTTCTTTTTCTGGCCTGGGGGAACTTAAGGGAAGTCCTTAAGTGGATGTGTGTGTCCCCCCCACTGTGGAGATTCCTGTTGACACAAATGAGAACAGAACCAGATAATTCTTACAGATTTGTCTCATAAGCAGTCTGCTTTATGCAGATCTGTAAGGAAAGCGTAGAAATTTAGTCTCTGATAAATCCCTGTCAGATGAACAGTGGTTACTGCAGAGGCATCTTACGATTATGGTAGGAAAAGGGACAATTTTTGGACAGGAGGTATCTAAAATGTGCGAATTCTACTGTTTCAAAAGCAGGAATGTGCCTGGTTTTAGGTTTGTGAGTACTGTGGTTGTGTCTGAAGTATTTGTGGGTAGTGCTTTCTTAGATGCAGGGTTTTTTTCCTTGTTGTTTTGCAGGGCCTTGTGTCCCAGCACCCAAAAGGAAAATGTGGAGCATCTGATTCCCTCCAGTGGTGGGTATGGGGATAGAGCAGCTTTGCCTTCATCAGGAGACAGGGTGAGTTAGCCACAATTTCTCCAGTTCTGTCTGTGCCCTTCACTTATGTGTTACCTGTACTCAAGACACCCAGGCATAGAAATGTTTAATTATGTAAATGTGTAAAGCAAATGCATTCTAGCAAGGGTGGCATGAAGTGTCCTGATGTGCAGGCTCCCCGAGTGTGGTGTGGGTATTAGAATGTCAGGTAAGGGAGGTCAGGCACAGGGCTAAAGGTTTGTGTTTCTTGTCTCCTGGACCTGAATACCTGAGTTGAAATGAGGATCCAGACAGTGTGAGATGACAAGAAGTTAGGGAAAACAAAGAGATTTAAGAGCTGTAATTGGTTTAGTGTCTTTCTGTTGCAGTATTGATTCTGAGTTACTGTTCATTGCTTCTGATCTGTATTTTTAAAGAGCAGTAATGTGAGAATACTGATAAAATAATAACGTTTGTTCACTGCTGAATGAAACAGATTCTGAAATACTTGGAAAGGAAAGTGAAGCAGGAAAGAGTGAAATTTGCGGTAACTCCAGCAAGAACATGTGGTCAACTCACATCATTTCTCTTTTCAAGGTACTTACTGAGTTTGTAGTGTGCTGGGGGTAAGTTATTTCTACCTAGAAGTAGTTTCTAGTTCAGATAAAAATTGTAAATCAAATTTCAGTCTTGCTTGTAGCAACAGTTCATACCTGACTTTAATTTCTGTGCAGGATTTTGGCCCTTTCATTGTGACATCCCAGAGCCATGTGACATCCCAGCTTATGCAGCCTCTCCTTTTTAGAAAAAGGAAGAGCTTGGTCTTAATCATGTTAGTTTTCTGGAACAGCCCAGTATTGGGGGTTTTGAGGCTTGGCTGGAATGTTGCAGTGATAACTAAGGTTGGAAAAAACCTTTACGATCATAGTCCAGCAATAAACCTGACACAGGTCCAGCAAGCCACATCCTTCAACACCACACCTCCATGTTCACAGGACACATTTCAACACGGGAGTTACTGATGTGTGGAAATCAAATCCACAGCAGATACTGAAATGCATAGTATTTCCACTTCCTTTTTCTTACTGATGGCATCAAAAGCCAAAACAAGTTAAGAATTTACTGAGGTACAATTTTATCCCTCATTGGTCTTTGTTTTTAAAATTGTAGCTGTTTATAGGCTTCTTGGGGACTCTTAATAGCTGCAAATCCTGCAGGTTGCAGTGCAGAGGCACCTGATGTGCCTTTTGCTTTTAACGTGAACTGTCTCAAGTTCATATTTTTGCGGATTGTTTGTACCTTTGGTCTCCGATAATTGAATCAGGGCAGTTAATTTACTGAGCCCAAGAATGTGCCATTTCCATCATGCCACTTGTGTTTAACTTTCCCAAACCCTGTTACTCTTTCCTTGGTATCTAAAAACACGTAGCAGTGGATTTCAGCTGCACTCCTTCAGCTTTTGTCCTTGATCTTGCACTTGTCCTTCAGCTGCACAGGTGCTTGTTTTGTAGTGCGTTGCTGAGTTCTTACTAAACCACCTGCTTTGACTTGTGGTTCTGTAAAAGTGGATGGAATAGTATTAACTCGTTTCCAAACAAATGTTTTTCCACCTACAGTGAAGGAAATGGACCTCATGCTCCTCTCATTGAAGAAGAGTCAGGCTGTGACTCGCCTGTAGAGAAGATGTCCCCAGCACTTAGGCGAGACAGTAAAATAAAGACTCCTGGAAACAAGCATGATGTTTGTAGAGAAGTGAGTCCTCAAGTGCAAGCAGCTCCTGCAGTAGGTCACCAGACTATCTTTTCATCAGAATCATCTTCCAGCCCAGATGTTATAATAGAAGAAATACTTGAAGATGATGCGGAAGGTAAGCTGCTCAATCCCTGATGCTTTCTAGGTTCCATTGTTGTGCAGGGTTTATATAATGATCTGTGTTTGTAGTGATCTCCTATAAAATATTCATTGATGTCTGTTGCACTTGTTCTTCCCTTGTGCTTCTGTTGTGGCTTCTTTGTTTGCTGAGCTTAGTGAAGACTTTGTCCCAGGTTCCCTCAAAGAGGTGTGCTAAGTTTGTGTGATTACCTGGATGAGCCTTTTTGACTGTTAGCTCTAAGACTGTAATAACTTCTTAAAGCTGGTTTGGCTTCCTGAGCCTTCTCTCAAGGCGTTGCCATACATGAACTACCAATAACACTGAGGTTCCTCAGCTTGTCATGTTTTCCCTGGACTTTACTAGTGAGAAGCTCTAGCTGACAGGTCCAGGAAGTGATTGTTGCCCTCTCTTAAGCTCTTGTGAGACTGAATCTGGAGAAGTGTGTGTCTGGTTCTGGACCCCAGAGTACTGGCAGCCCCTGTCTCACTGGAGTGAGTCTAGCAGAGCCAACCCAGCTAGTGTCCAGGGGGTGTTCAGAAGTGAGGCTGAAGGCATTACGAACAATCTGGAACATTGACTTTCCAGTTACTTGGGAGAATAGTAGTAGGGAATAGACAACTGTGTCCCAAGCAGTGTTATTAATGCTAATAATCTTAAACTAATACTCTTAAAATGCTTAGCTTCGAGAGTGCTTTATGTCCACAGTGTCCTAGGCCATTGCTGTGATTGGTTGTGTTTGAGAGTTGAGGTTGAAGGGGATAGGGATGGCATACAGGAGTCACTGTGGTATCACACAGCTGGGTTCAAGGTGAAGTTTAATTCAGACTGTCTGAAATAGTCTATTCCAGAATCCCAGTGGAATTCCCAAATCCCTTCAGACATGCAGCATGATAGGAGTTAGCTGTGTGTTGGCTCTAAGAATGTTAGTGCTGGTTTTGTGGTGTTGGAATCAGCAGGTGGCTAGCCCTGTGCATGTGTTGTATCTCTTTCTGTCCCAGCAAACAGAAGTGTTGCCATTGCAGAACCAGTTTGATATCTGGGATTTCTTGTCTCCGGTTGCTGCTTTGCTATATTTATGTAAACAACTTCATTCCTTAAACATCTAAAACTAAACAGAGCTTTCCTCTGCATTTCCAGCTGATGAACAGAGTAGGAGACCCTTCAAGATGGAAGCACCTATTCAACAAGAAGCTGGTTAGTGGTTTTCCTATCTGGAAAATGGTTTTGTTCACTGAGGATCCATCCCATTGAGGAATGAGAGTTGGATGCGTATGTTAATGTGGGTTGGGGAGTAGAGGTGACAGTGTTGGGTAAGAAACTAACTGAAGAGATGCTGATGAGGAAGGAGAGCTGGTGCAAAGATGTACTTCAGTCTAGGACACAATATGAGCGAAGAATAAGATTAGGGCAATGAGATTTTTTTTTGGCTTAGTTTGGGGTTTTTTGTTTTCTGATTGGTTTGGTTTTTTTATTGTTTTGGCTCATTCAGGTTGGAAAAGATCTTTAAGATATTTGAGTCCAGTCATTAACACAGCTGTCCCAAGGGCACCCCAAAGCCCTGTCCTGGAGCTACAATCTGTGACTGTGGAACATGTCCAGGAATGGTGACTCAACCCCCTCCCTGGGCAGCCTGTTCCATGGCCTAATGACTGGTTCCAGGAAGAAGTTTGTCCTAATGTCCAACCTCAAGTTCCTCTGGGGCAGCTTCATGCCACTTCCTCTTGTCCTGTCACTTCCTTGTAAGAAGAGGCCAACTCCCCCACCTCTTTCCAGCTTCCTTTCAGGTTTCCCCATAGCCTGTTTTACTCCAGGCTAATCAGCCCCAACTCCTTTAGCTTCTCCTCACAAGGTTTTTTCTCCAGTCCCTTCTCCAACCTTGTTGACACTTCTTGGAGCTCATAAAAGGCTATCAGGTTGATCAAGCATGACTTCTTTCAAGAAGCTTCTTATTTCTCTTAGAGGAACTTGTGTTAGAGGGAACACAAGCTTAGTTACCTTCAGGCTACTGCTTTGTAAGCAGCGAAAGCCTTGTGTTGTGTGGGGTAGTGGGAGGGAGCTCATAAGAGCAGACTAAATCACGAAGTAAATGTCATAACTAGTCTGAAACAAGTGTGAGCAGATGTGTCAGCTGCATGAAGCTGATGAAGTGTCTGATAACTTCTGTTGAGTCCCTTGGAGATGGTAATGTGTTCTATGTCTTCCCCACGTTCAGCTGAACTGGTGCTTGTGAGCCACATTATAAATCCCTGCCACTTCTACGTTCAGAGATTGTCACAGAGGCCAAAAGTCAGGGCTTTGGAGAATAAACTGAAGAAGTTCTGCTGTGATGAGTGTTCCTGTCTTCTTCCTTGGGATATTTTGGAACTAGGTAAACTTATGATGTCTTCAGAAATAGCTGAAAATCCTGTTAGCCTGCACTGTGTTGTCTCTGGGGTTGGTTTTTTCCCCTCAGCTATAGTGAAGCAGTTCTTAATGTGTTTTGGAACAAAGCTAATGCTTGTTGGGGAGCTCTGTACATGCTGCTTGGTAAATCAGCCTGTTCTTTTAATCCTCTAAACTGGTAGAAGTAAAGAAGGCAGTTCTTGACCCCAACTGAGTGTTTAGAGGAAGCAGCAGCTAAGCACCTTCCTCTAAGCGCTGTTTTCCAGCACTAGGTGGCAGCTCTCCCCTGAGAACTGTTCAGCTGTACTGGTTTTCCTGACTGGTGCAGGTCCTTCACGGATTCAGTAAATTCCCTTTCTCTCATGCAAACAGCATTTCTCTTGGAGTGGAAAGGTGATGCTTTTTTTGGGATCACTAAATGGATGGAAACTGTTCGCGAAGTAAAAATGAAAGACGTTGCACCAGAAACGAGGTGTTGAGAAAGCTGCTAAGAAATGTGCAGCAACCCTCAGTTTGAGTAGGTTTTTGCCACTTTACAAGGAGATGTAGCAAGTTTGCCAGGAATTCCTTACTGGTACAAGACACAAAGCTCCTGGCCTTACAAGCAGCATGTAAAGGAATGTTGTGAAGAGGAAACATGTAGTGGCTATTGAGACAGTTTTTGAAGGGTTTGTGTACAAGTTGTGTGGGAGATCAGAGAGCTGTGGGATGTTACGCAGAGCTGTACTAACATTTCCAGTATTGATTCAGTGTATTTTTAATTCCAACTTCATACAGGTGCCCTAACCTTTATTAAGAATGAGGAAACTGGAAAGTGGTGCCGTGGAGTCATCACAGAACTGATTCCCCAAAACAGTGGAAATACGAGGAGGCCTTTTAAAGCCATGGGATATAAAGTCTCTGAGATAGCACTGCTGGAAGCCTTCTTGATTGATTTTGGGAGCTGTGTGGTTCTGATTTTATCAGGGTACGTTTTATAAGGAGAGAGTTTTGTCTGCAGTAGTTGTTAGATACTTCAGGTTTAAATACCAGAACTCCTACTGTAGATGTTCTTTTAGTCAAATGTAAAAACAAACTGGAGAATTGATGATCTTGACTGTTACTAGTTGTGAGGATGTCCAAGAGCCTTAATATCAAAATGTTTTGCTTAGACTTGTATTGCAAAAGAGAATGTGTTAGACTTCAATGTTTAAAACAAAATGCAGTTAAATGAGGCTTTGTGGTTGTTTCACTTCCATGAATGTCTTTGATTTCAAGTCTGGGTTTGGGGTTTTTTTTGCCTTTGTTCCCCTTGACCAACAGATTTGTTCCTACTGAAAGGCCTGAATCTGCTGCTCTGCAAGTGATTGAAACAGATGACATCAGTTGGTTTGTAAGGAAGCCTGATTGGCGCATGGAAGCAGAGCTTATGGCTGTTCCTCCCTTAGCAGTGCAGTGTTCGCTGAAGGATATTGTTCCCAGAAGTGAAGTAAGGAAAAGTGGTTTTCACTATTTCCAGAGATACTTTTTCCTTTTAGATACTTACTCTTATATTCAATGAACTGAAATGTGTATTTTCCAATTAACTTATTCCAGTCTAAACAGAAGGAAACGCAAGTGTAGTATTATTGTAATACTTAAATTAGGGTGTGTGCATTGCTTTCACTGGAGAAAAACCAAATGATAGTAGTCTGTCTTAAAAGCCTCTGGGTTTAGAAATACATTTTTCAAACTTAAGTATCAGGAGTCTTACTGTAGACATTTAGTCAAATGTAAAAACAAATTGCAGAACTGACGGTCTTGTTTTGTGGTTGTCTGTAAACTTGATGCAGGTAATAACTTAAGCAGCAGAAAAATGCCTTCGGAATTCCTGAGAGAATCTTCCCAGGGATTGTCCTTTTTTACTACTTTTTGCTGTTTGAGAGTTGTTACCTGTTCTTGTTCAGTAGAACAACAGAGTACAGTCTACCCTTATTCCCTTAGAAAAGGAACCTCTGCGGTGTCTTATTCAGTAATTACTTACTGAATCATCTTCCTTTGGTTTTCAGCTCTGTCCAGTGCAGCTCTGTGTTTGAGAGGAAACTGCTGGTGGGTTTTGGGGGTGTTTTTAGCAGTCTGATGTCTAAAATGACTTTAAATAGGAAAGATCTGAGCCAGCCTTGCCAGGTGTGATTGAAGTGCTTCCCTTACTAGTAATTTCATTCTTTCTATTCTAAAAAGCACAGATTGGCAGCAACTCATGAGAAGATAACTTTAACTTGATGCAAGAGACAAGTTTTTTTTTCAAGGTAGATAAAATGTCAGAAAGGATGTGGCTTTTTTTTAATTACTCTGTATAACTTCTGTTTTCTCTGTTGTTCAGTAAGTTTTCCTTTCTTCCTAACAGAGACGAGTTTGGGAAGATGAAGCAAGGACTCAGTTTTCCACAATGGTGAAGAACAAAACTGTGTTAATGGTTGTATTTGGAAAAGAGAATGGTGTTCTCATGGTGGATTTGAGAAAACCTCGGTTTAATGAAGCCATCACTAGAGTACCAGTGTCTGTCAAGGATGCGTTAGTCTTTCTAGATTATGCAAGGTATGTCTTTCAGTTTATGCTCTTATGGCATAAATTCTAGAGGCTTAACACTTGAAAGTGAGTTAAGCCACTTATTTGTGCAGTGTTAATGTTTTTAGTGTGACCTGTTAAACTTCAGCAGTATCTATTGATTTCCTGCTTTCCCCTTTACTAAATGGCACCTAAGAACATTCAGAAGTCAGCCTTTAGCTTTTTGATTTGTTAGCCTAGGCAGTGGCAGGCTCATCTGATCTGGCCACAGAACATGATGGAGCTTGAAAAATAGGAGAACCAACAGGAAGGTGTGATGGGGAGCTTGATGTTGGCATTAGGGCAGAAGAGAGCTGCTTCAGAGGAATCATTGGAAGAGGCAGGAGGTGGAGAACACGAGGGGGGTTTGAGTGCAGGACTGCAATGTGCAAACCTGTAGGAAATGGCAGTTAATTTGGCTGCACCAGAGAACTGTCTCTGTAGATGCCTGAACAAAAGTAATTGGGATGGTGAAAGCAGTGGGAAATGATTTTGTGCTGCATCTGTATTTTTCAGGTAATTGCTTATTTCCATAAGAGAGGAAAATTACTTAGCTAGTGTAGTGGATGTGAGCCTTTTTAAAGCAGTTCAGTGTACGCTCCTGCCTTCCAAATAATAAAACCGTTTTAGGAGGCAACTGCCATGTGTCATCCTTCAGCTTTCAAGGTTTATGGAGGGGGTGGGGGGGGTGAGGAAGCATTAGAGAGGGGTGGCTGCCCCAACTACAAGTGGGGTAGTCCAAGCATGGACCAGGTTACTACTTTAAAGCTGCTTTGTAGTTTTTATGGGGAACCTGACCTTTGAATGTAAAAGGGAAGATTGTGACAGAATGTATTGAAAATGTCATTTTATTTACCTCATGTTTAGATGGCATCTGCCCAATCAGTTAGAAAAGATCGTCTCACAGTATAGTCCTGCTGATATCCCACAGGAGAGAGAAGTCTCTGTTGTAATTTGTCACATTAATAGTCCAGGTGATTTCTATCTCCATTTGGTAAGTTCAGCAATAAAGTCTCTCTAAATAAGGCTCTGAACAACCAATTTAATGTTGAGCTGCTCGTAGAGTCCACCTTAATGAAGCTCCAATTTCTGTTCACTTCTGTCAATTGCTACCAGCTTTGGAATTCTTGGAAGTGAAGGATTAATTCTTAATGTCTGTGGAATTCCGAGAGTTTCTGGAATTTGTCTAAATTCCTGTTCTCTGTTGTAGTTAGTTCATGTTTGGCTATTTCAGAGTTTACCAGTTCAGAGTGAGGGTGGAACAGGGCAATGCTCAACAGCTATGAGGGTCTTTAGCTACCTTTACATGTTCATAGCCTGCTGCTTCATTTGGGGAAAGGACTAGAAAGTTGAGTACTAGGGCAAAAATGCCCCTTAAAAGAGCAATAATGCTAATTAAATGCCAATTAATACAGTTTTTAAAAACAATATCTTTTTCTTCTTTCAGAGAGAGAATCTGGAGTCTTTACAGAGAAGGAGTCTGAAGTTTTTACCTCTTTCAGAGAGAATTCAGGAGGCTTATGAAAGTGAGAACTTGGAGAACTTGGAAATTGTCTGCCCCCTTGATGGCCAAGCCTGCATTGCAAAGCGGGAAGATGGGAGATGGTGCAGAGCCCGGATTGTGGGTGAGGAATGGATTCTGTAGGGCTGGCTCCAGAACCAGATGTGGTACTAGGTCACAGTGACTCGCTGGATGTGACTGGTGGCAACCAGACAGTGTCTGTAGTGGGTATCCTAACAAGTTAACATCATCAAGTCGGAAGGACTGATTTATATTCTGTTCTGCTTGTTAGTACAGTGGTTTATACTCTTTGAATAAAAAGATGTGGCACACTTAAAATTTTAGGATCATACAGAAAATTATAGAAAATTATTGTAACAGTGTGGTGGGTTTGAAGTAAGTCACAGAGCATGTGAAAGTGACACTCTGTGATTATGTGGTGTGCCTGTGAAGTTTGTTCTGAAAGTCTTGTGTTTTAACTTGCATCAGACGCTTTCTTCCCAATAACTTGGGCTGTTTTACTTGCAGAGCTGCTGAGTGATCACGAAGTTGTGGTAAAATTTGTTGATTTTGGCAACAGTGCTTGCTTACCTCTTGCAGACCTGCGCAGAGTAAAGAAGGAGTTTCTGAGCTCTCCAGAAGAGGTAAATTTGCACTTGCCTGAAGCAAACACTCAGAATTATGAGAATCTCGGGATGGAAGGGGAGAGAGTGGCTAGTAAATGAAATGTTAAGCAAGTGACTTCTCACCTGGGCTTGCATTGTGACTTGATCATCAACAAACCTGTTTTTCATTGTTTCATTCCATGTTAACTGAAATGTCCTGGCACCTTGTGGTGAAGAGGCACAAGTAAACTGTTTAATTCAGATTTTCTTTTACTCCATAGTAAATCAGATTAACTTTTACTCTTTACAATTTCAAATTATAATCTTGGGAAGAGTGGCTGGAAAACTGCCCAGCAGAAAAAGATGGCTGCTGGTGGCCAGCTGGCTTCATATGAGCCAGCAGTGTGCCCCAGCGGTCAAGAAGGCCAGCAGGATCCTGGCTTGTATTGGGAATAGCATGGCCAGTGGGAGTAGGGATGTTGTTGTGACCTTGGACTTGGCAGTGGTGAGGCCTCATCTGAACTGCTGTGTTCAGTTCTGGGCCCCTCACTATAAGAAGGAAGGAGATAGGAAGCTATTTCCACCAGATCAAAGCTGCACTTAAGTAGAAAGTACTTTCTCTTCAGTTGATGGAGTAGCTGTGGTTTTCAACATTGGTTATGATGAACCTTAAAGCTTCTTGTGCTAGTTGGGTTTTTTTAACAAGCTGTAAGCACCAGAGGCAGTAAGGTGATGTCTTTTGACATCATCTGCTGCAAGCAGAATCCGTTTCTATTTTGGAATCTGTTTCTGGGGGAAGTTTTTCAGTCAAAAGAATTGAGACTTGAGGAAAGTTCTGAAACAGTGTTGTTGCAGTTGGCATGTTAATGCTTCAGTTTGGAGCAGATGAAGCAGTGTGTTGGGTATTGTGCTGTGTGTTAAAGGTGTCACTGGTGGATTAGGTCTGGGATGAGATAAACCAGTTAGTTTAGTTAATGTGCTACTGGGCTGTAACAAAATACAAGACATTGAACTCATGCAGCATAAAAACCCCAACAGAAGGATGTGAGATCATGTGCAAGTTCTTGGATAACTGGGTTGATCTGCTGTGCCCACTCTCTGGGGGGAAGAAACCTCCATAATTCCTTGTGGATATGTGGTATCCTTCTCTTGCTCTGTATACCTGTTCCTCAGTGCTAATGGATATCTTAAGGGTGATTTCCATACTTCATGTGTTCCAAGTCCACTTCCTTTCTCAGTGCACTATTTCCCTTATCTGTGTTCCTCCTCTTTCTGGTGAAATAAACAGTGAGGAGGAAACAAACCCATTCAGAGTTAACTTAAAGCCTCAGGCTAGCCACCAAAACTTGTAGTAAAGCTGGTAAAGAGAACTTCTATTCCTAATACTAAAATTATCTGATTTCCCTATGTCTTTTGTTTTATGTCTTCTAATTGACAACTTTCAGGAATGTTGTGACATGGTACTGTGGGATCTGATTAAGGGTCCTTCAGCCTTCTCCAGTGTTGGTGACAATGATGCTTGGAGTCTGGGCTATGATATCGTAAGCAAAACAGGCTGAAGGATTTTGTTATAGTGTACCTGCAGCGACCTTTGCTGATGGCTGCACCAGTTCAGTACCTAATAAAGGGAGCAAAGAGAAGCAATTTCATCAAGAGCAGATCTGAATTTGATGTTGATGGCCAGCTCTTCACAGGAGGTGGTCAGATGTTAAATGAGTGCAGAGCAAAAGCTGGGGTTTGGCTGTAATGAGATGGTCTTGCTTGTGTGATGGTGGATCCATAACTTGAGTTGTTCTTCAGGCCATCAGGTGCAGGCTGGCCTGTATTCAGCCTTATAGAGGGGCCTGTGAGTGGAGCAGAAAAGCCAAGAAACGGTTTGAAGAAATCACTGAGCATAAAGTTCTGCAGTGCATAGTCCTGGGTGAGTTACCAAGAGTCTTATTTCATCTGTTAATCAACTCAAACGTAGAAACAAGCACTCTTGTGTTTTAGATGGTATTTTTGTGAAATGGTTATGTTTGTCCCTGGGACGGGTAGCCTGGAGGAAGTCTGCCTAAACAGGAACTGATAGGAGGGGACATGAACTGAGGCAGCTTCTGGCAGAAGCTCCTTCAGTGTTATCTTAGGACCACAGCAGCATTAAGTGATGTGAGTCGCCTGGTTTACTAAGATGTGTTTGTTCCCAAAAGTGTGAGTGATCTTGGGCCTTTCTGGCTTTGTTGGTAGCTGGGAATGTAATGATTACTGCTCTGAATCAAGAAGAACCCAGCATATTTGCCTTACTAGCAGTTTTTCCCCAATGCTACAGTATTTTCATTGCTTTGGAGCAATAACTTTTAGTGATAAGTTTCCCTAGTGATGTGTTTTAATGCTACAGCTCTGCACTAAGCAAAGTCTGTAGATGATGAGAATGGATTCCTTTGCCAGTCAAGTGTAACTTTACAAATCCATGCCTGTTAGCACTGACGAAGCCACAGCTGGCCTTTCTGTTGTCACTGAGCACATTAGTGCTAATTCTGTTTGTTATTAATTCATAGGAATTTCAGATAACATCTTATCTGTTGAACTCATTGACTCTGCTGTTCATGGAAGAAACTTTAGTGTTAACTGCCAGCTAGTTGAAGAAGATCTGGCGTCTTACATCTCTGGGTAAATACCCTGTGCATTACAGTGCAGTTGTGTGACAGTTTTTGGGTTCAGTGTGTCACCCCCAGTGGCTGGGCTTTGCTAGATCTGTGATTTGTCATTTCATTACAAATTCCATTTACCAGCTGACCTAAGTTACAGAAGGTAACTGTGGTTTGGGGCAGTTGAATCCTCAAACTAAATCCTAATATGCAAGGACACCTCGTGGAAGAGGATTAAAATTGGTTTCTATCATGAGTCTTTCAGAAGCAGCATTTGGCAGTAAATGGGTTTGTTTGCTGTTGGGAGTTTTTTCTGCTTTTCTGACTTTTTCATTTTTCTTCATCTGAGTGGTTCAAGTTGTGTCAAGCTGTGATTATTGAGCTTTTAATACACTGTTAAAGCAAGAAACTCCTACTGTAATGACTTGATGCCCTTTACAGGAGTGCTGTAGGTGCCAGTGGAGATCCCACCGAAACGTGGGATGCTTACTCCGAAGAAATAGCTGAAAATCCAGAAGCTTTAAACCATTTAGAAATGGAATCTGTGGATGAAGACTTTAATTCCCTTTGTAAGAAAGGGATACAAGTGAGAATCAGTCATGTTGTATCTCCCAGCAAGATCTTCGTACAGCGGCTGTCATCAGAACGCAAAGTGAAAAGGTACTAAAATCCAGATAACTTTGCTGTTTAAGATCATGAGTGGCAAGTAGTGAAGTATAGTTACGACAAAGCCTGGTTAGGATTGCATTGGCACTGGTTACTCTTGATAGTGCTGTTGGCTTAACTTGCTTTGTTGAGGAAAGTACAGGAACAGAAACGGGTTGGGATTCCAAATACTGAATAAATTAGTGTAGTGCCCGATTAAGTACCTGTTCCAATCCTTTTTCAGGCCAATTTTAACATAAATACTGGAGCCTGATAAGGACAGTACTGTCCAGAAAGATCAGATCTTTCAGCTCTTCCCCATTCCTTTATGAAAAACACTCTCTTAACAGCAATGCAAGTCTCCCAAGCTGTGGAACTGACACTGAGTAACACACTGAGAGTAAACAGTGCATCTTCCAAGTTGGGTGATTGTGATCCTTCTGTACTTACACTGATTATTTCCATGTGTTTCTGACCTGTTAGAAATAAACTTGAGTGCTGTATGTCTGTTAAACTGACTCTGTCAGTTAAAAAGTACAAAAACTAGTAACTAAACCTCTAGAAAAGTGGACTTTGGATGTTAGTTTGCAGGAGAAGATGGCTGCCGTCTATGGAGAATCCCAGCCCCAGTCTCTGAAGTGGGAAAGCCAAATGCACTGTGCTGCTTACATCAGTGACGTGAAAAAGTGGCAGAGAGGTCAGATCAGCAGGGTTGTCACTGAAACAAGCGCAGAGGTAAAACCTCTTATTGCAAGAGGGTTTAATTTCTGATATTTCTGAGCATTTGTTGATCCAGGTAGTGCCCAAGTCTTTGCTTCTTATTTCCATGTGAATATTTTTTCCTACTGCCTTCTGCTTTTGTCAAGAGTTTAAGTCACGTGTTGCTGCAGATATAAAATTAGTGTCTGATGCCTTTAGCAGGGAACTTGCTGGTTGGGGAAAGCTCATGAGGTTGGCACACGTTCCTGAGCTGTTCCATAACAGTTCAGCTTAGATTCCAGAAGCTGGGCGAACCCAGTTGCTGTAATTCAGATGCTTAATCAGAAGATGGAACTCTCCTTAGCATCACAGGAACACACCTTGTTATGCTTAAGCCCTGGAACTGGTGTGGTGTTGTGCAGTAACATGTGGGAGTGACATTGTCCACTTTGATTTCTCACACAGTGTTGTTTCAACTGTGTTTTGTGAGGAAGGAGCATCAGAAGGCTCATTTTATGAGCAGGTAGCTACTTAACTCAGGAGTGGCTTTTTACTTGGCAGAGATGATCTCAGGACTTGGATTGCCGTTGGTTCTCCCCCACCATCCTGAGGTTACTCCTGTGCTAGTAGAAAATACAAGTGGGTCTTTGTATGGTGTCAATCACTTCCTTTCTCAAGGTTAAGAGCCCCCAGACAAGTGTTGAACCACATCAGAATAAAAGGAAAGGGATGGGGAGGAGTTAGTTCTGCATTCCTGGGTTTACAAATTCAAATGCATCAAAGCAACTGAAGCACAAATTTTGTACTTCAATAACAACCTCTGCAAACGTGTTTGGTTCCCTTTGAGTGTATTTGTGTGCTTCATCCTCTGGGTGCTCTGTGCTGTCACTTGGGTTGGGTGAAGTTTTTTGGTGCGAAGGCTAGCTCTTCAGTGCGTGGAGTCATAGTATTCTTGGCTTGAATTACGTTGAGCTCTTCAGGCACACTTTGAATTCTTGTTTGTTCCAACTAACAGAGGGGTTTGTTCTGTTCCACTGTGCTTGTGGTCTGCACCAGGTAATGCTTTATGATTCCGGAGCTGAGAAAACAGTGACTGTCGCCTGTCTGAGAAAACTGGAGGCAAAGCTGGAGATGATGAGAGCACTAGCAACAGAGTGTTCCTTGGTGGATATAAGGTAGCTCTTCCCTTGTACTGAGGGGCACTGTTAGACATCTAATAATGATGTACCTGGTAATTAATTCAGTAAATAAGTATAGACTGGGGACTGACCTTTTGGAGAGCAGTGTAGGAGAAAGGGGCCTGGGGAGTCCTGGTGGCCAGCAGGGTAATAATGAACCAGCACTGTACACTTGTGGCCAAGAAGGCCAAGGGGATGGTTAGCAGATCGAGAGAGTCTCCTCCCTCTGTACTCTGCCTTGGAGAGACCAATTCTGGAGTCTTGTGTCTGGTTCTGGGCCCCTCAGTTCCAGGAGGAGACGGAGCTGCTGGAGTGGAGCATCTCTGTGATGAGTAAAGGCTGAAGGAGCTGGGTCTTAAGCCTGGAGAAGAGGAGCCTGAGGAGTGACCCCATTAATGTTGATAAATATGTGAAGGGTGGATGTCTCCTTATCTGGAGACATTTAAAACTCACCTGCATGTGTCCTGTGTGATATGATCTAGGTGGTCCTGCTGTGCTGGGGGAATGGACTAGATCTTTTGAGGTGCCTTCCAATCCCTAATGTTCTGCGATTCTGTAGTTACAAAATATTTGACATGATGCAGGTTTTTCTTAATTTGCTTTTTCCCCCAACTTGGTTCACCCTCTAAGATGAAGCAAATCTCCTTAGAAGTTACAGGAGATGTCTTTCGTGCATTGGTAGGAGGAGAAGCCTGGGGTGTTCTCCTGGGCATTTGTTTTCTGCACTATCTGCAGTGTGAACAATAAAAATGTTCCTAGTACCTATTTTCTGAAATAAGACGATCTAGAAAGTATGGGGTTTTGGCTTTTCTGTTCCGAAGAGGTATCAGATGGCAAACTCATGATCCTCTTCATATGTAAGTTTTGGGGGTTATAGTTTTGAATTTCTTCTGTCATATCCAGAAATACCTACTTTTTTTACTGTTGACTGTAATGGAAATTGTCTTCTCCTGAGGATAGTGCAGGCAGTTTCAAAAGCAGATCTCAGTAAAGGAAAGGGGTTTTTGCTTGAGCTCAGGATTCAGTCTCTCAGATAATCTAGGACTCCAGTCCTAATCATGATTTGTTCTGTGTTAGACCAACAGGTGAGAGTGCACAGTGGACAGCAACAGTGTGTGAATATTTATCTGATTACCTGTCTGGCGCACAAGCCACAGTGATTGTCCAGGTTTGTAATGTGAAGCAGCAGTGCTTGTAGCATCTGTCATTGTTAATTTAAATTGTTTTAATTTCTGTGTGGTTTGTTTTCAGTAGAATCACTAGTGGAACTTGCTTATACTGTTTGCTGTGGGGGAAAAGGTGTACTTTTTGTTTTTTCTGCTATATTTTCATTATTCATTGGAGCAGTTCAGTTACCCAGTGTGGAAAGAACAGTTCTTAGTTCGTCTATTGAAGAATAATATTTACAGATGTGTCATCTAATGATGGTACAAGGGGCAGTGGGTGTCAGCTGGAGCATAGGAGGTTCCACATCAATATGAGAAGGAACTTTGTTGCAAGTGAAGGTGACAGAGCACTGGAACAGGCTGCCCAGAGGCATTATGGAGTCTCCTTCTGTGGAGATACTTAAAACCCACCTTCACATGTTCCTGTGTGATCTGATGTAGGGGACCCTGCTGTAGCAGGGGGATTGGACTTGGATGATCTTTCGAGGTCGCTTCCAGTCCCTAATGCTCTGTGATCTCTGGGATTGCTGGATTGCGAACAACTTTGTATGGACAGATGATCAAGATGCTTGTGATGTTAGTGAGAGGGATTTCAGCAGCTCTAGGGTGTTGGTTCTAAGTAACTGGAAGGATGAGCTCTGTGCTGAAATCCTCTGTCATTGGTTTCTTCCAGTGCTACAATAATTCAGGGTTTTTATGGGTTTGATTTGTCCAGTGTTTGTTGGCAGCTACCAGTGAGGTTTTGCAGCATGTCTGGAAAGAAAAGTTCCTGAGCAAAGGCTCTTCTGAGTGAGTTGGAAGCTCCTGCTTGCAGGAGGAGGAGGGTTTGGCAGTGAACTATAACAGCTGAGGGAAGAAGGAAGGTTTGATGCTGCTGGTGGGTTATAACACTGTGTTTAGGTCTGGTGGTGAAATTATGGGGACTGTGATGTGGCTTAAAAGTTTGTCTTCTGCTGTGGGTGCTGGTTGTTTGGTGACAGCCAGTACCAGTTAAAGGAAGAGTCTGCCTGTAGCTCAGGGGAAGCTGTTGTGTCATCCACCCCTCTTGTTCCTTCCAGGAGAGTGATGGGGCTGGTGCGGTGCCTGTGAAAATTCTTTGCAGAGATGAAATGGGAAAACTGAGGGATGTTTCAGAACACCTGGTTCAGAAGGGTTTGGCACTTAGGAACAGGTTTGGATGCCTCTCTCTCTTCTTTCAGACTCTTAAAATCACTTATTATCCTCATCTGAGAACTCAGAACTCTGCTGCACACAGTGTAGAGGACAGTAGAGTTTTGATTTTGCGTATTAACTTCTCACAGTGTGGATGAGTCTGTCACTGTGTTTCACTTCTCTTTAAGCTGGTGGATAAGAAGTTTGCCATGTTTTAACATGCGTTTCCCACCCTAGTGTTTGGGGTTTTACTTATTCTTTTGCACTTTCCAAGCTCCTTGTGTTAATACATTGCTGCCCATTTCAATCTGTTAGAACTGATCGAGCTGATGTGACTTGCCCAGTGTCCAAGAAAGGTCTTGAAGTACCTTCAGAGCAAGAGAACCCCCAACTGGATGGTTGTGATTCAGAAAGTGTCTGTGCAAGGAACAGCGCTGCTTCGAAGGAGGTTGTCACTGACACAGACAGCAAGCAGGATTTGTGCCCAGTAAACAAGCCAGTGCTTCTAGGAATGGATGAAGTCTACAAACAAATATACAAACCAGCCGTACTACCACAAGAGAGAATTTTTCAGGCTGTAGTAAGCTGGGTGGAGCATGACGGAACAATTTACGTGATACCAAAATCATTTGGTAAGATGACAGAAGCAGATCTGTTTGTCCATGACTGATGAATCCCTTTTAACCTGAGCTCAGTTTCCACAGGCTCACTCTCTGATAGATTTCTGTTGGCTCAGAAAAGACATTTTATTTTCTGCTTGTGCTGTTGGGAAGAGGAACATTGTCACCTTGACAGGTGCAAGAGTGATCTTCAGTGCCATTCTAAGAGTGTTCCTTGTGCAAACACTTACCCTTCTCCTTGTGTTTCTGAACAATAAGAAAATACCATGAACTTAAACATTCAGAGTAGAGCAGCCCCCCTTGCCCAGGGATGTCTTTTTCTTGGAGCTGTTGCTGTAGATTGTTACCCACAGTGTTATCCCAAACCCTGGGTTCTTTCTACCAGCAGACAAGCACCAGTTCACACCCAGAGCTGAGGGATTCCCTAATGGCAGGTTTGTGCCAAGCTGGGAGCTGGGTGCTCATTTCCCCAAGTTAAGAAGGCAGTCACTTACACAGTGCAAATGAGTATAATGAATATATTACTCGGCACACTTGTGCTGGTGATTGCAGCTTCAGTGCTAAAGCTAATGACTAGTTCTTCACTTAAAGTGCTTGCTTTGCACTGTGTTCAGGAGAGAGGTGTTTAACCTGGCTCAGGGTCTGTTTGACCTGTGAGTGTGATTTTTAGTGTTAACAGTGAGCAGATAACAAGAGGTCAACTAGGGGATGCCCAGACCTTGAGTTCCCTGGTTGAGAGCATCTTGATTGATACTGTCTTTGAGCCTTGATTGCCAGGATGTCCTGGCTTGTAGGATGCTGACCCTTGGGAGGATGCAGTGTCTTTTAGCTGTCCAGGTCAGCACAGACTAGAAACACCTTGAGTTAGTACAACCCAAGCCTGGTCTTCTAGGTTCCAAAAGTCTGCCTTCACCAACAGCAGAAGAGGATCTTCTGAACATCTGTTTTGTGTTGCTTCGGTGTCCTCCTGTTGTCTCTGGGAATACATTGTCTTGCTCATGGAGGAGCTCCTCTGTTAGTGCTGCTGAGGGGTCAGTTGCAGGTTACATATCCTCCCCGTGGAGACAAGAATCTGGAACTGCTAATGACAGCAGAACTGGAAATGCCCTTTTCTTTCTAAGCAGTAACTGGTTTGCTTGAGCTATGTTTGGACACTGTTTTGTCAGTGCTGGAAAACCCTTTTTGGAGGAACAGGTGTATTTTATGTTAATAGATGTTTTCATATGAATCTGCTGGGTGTTGGGGACTGAAATAATGTGCACTAGCAGTAGATTGATTAGGCTTTCTGTTTTTTCTCTCCCCAGAAATTCCATTAAACAAATTGATGATGGACATACAAAGTAGCTTCTTCAACTGCCTGGGTCTCCTGGAAACTTACCACTGGAAGAAGGGAGAGGCTTGCATAGTGAGAGGATCAGATACCATGTGGTATCGAGGGAAAGTGACAGGAGTTGGTGGCAGTGCTGTCCAGGTAGGCATGTGTGGTTGTGAGGAGGGCTGTGGGGGCAGTGCCTGGACATGTGCACCTACATGTTAAAATAAAACAGGGTGGGGGAAAGCACTGATTATCTAATTCTGTGGAGTAAGTTGATTTCACCCTTTTTTGTTTGGCTGACCTGACTATCCAGATGCTTGTACTGCTATGTCTTGGGTTTGATGTTTATTTTAGTGATTGTGCCTGCCTCCTTCATTTGTCACTGTTCTGTAGTTTTTGTGGTGATGGTAAATGAAGTAAAACACTACCTTTGATGACCTTTAAGTGATCCTATGTTAGGGTTTTACTGCTTTTGTTGTTGGAATGCTTTGAAAATACTGAAGTTCAGCTTCGCCCATGCTGTCCCCCCCTTAAAACCGATGGCTGTGTGGTTGCTCTGGTTTGTTCCTGCTGCACAGGGAGGGAGCTGCTTTTCTGATTAGCTGTTAAGCTCAGCTAAACTCTTGGGTCTGCTCATCTTTTCTGTATGGAGATGTGCAAGTCTGACACTGTTTCACCTTCAACCTTCTGTAGACCATTACACAGAAGGTTGGATCTCTTGCAAGACACATTCAGAAAGAACTTTAATATGCCCTACAAGCTTTCTGATTCTTTTCATCTCCACTTAGTGCAGACTCACTGTTCTTCCCCCTAGCAAAGCAAATGCTGTACGAGAACTTTCTCTTGTTGAACTAGACTGAATTATCTGAGCACTTGTCTTTTTTTTTACAGGTACAATACATAGACTGGGGTTTCAGAGAGCTGATTCCTCAGTGTCACCTGTATCCAACTACTCTGTATACTGGTGTTCCTCCCTTTTGCATTCACTGTCAGCTCTACGGGATAGTACCGGTAAGTAGTGGTAAACGTGACACCAATTCAGTAAGCAGTTACTCAGGCTGAGACTACTGCTGGTATCTTTTCTTGCCTGAGGATCCCAGCAGTAGCTGATGAGGATCATTGAAGCAAGGCAGCCCTTTATCAGAAACTGCTCCGGTGCTCTGTGATGTGAATGCTAGTCAGAAGCAGCTGCCACTAGAGCTAAATCTTGGTGACAGAAGACATGGCAGTTGGCAGGATGATACTCTGAAGTGGTGAGCTGATGTGCAGTAGCAGCTACAGGTAACATCTGGATTTCTTAACACCAGATGGCCAGTAAATTGTAAGTCGTCAAGTCCTACAGGAGCATTTCTGTAATGCTGAGTAGGAAGCAAGCTCTCCCCTGAAGTAATAAAGATGAGTTGTGTTTAAGAATAGTAATTGTTCTTGGCACCTGCTTAATGTGGGGGGTTTTCTTGCTTCTTACCAGGTTGGAAAGGTTTGGCAGCAGGATGCGGTGAGTTGTCTTCAAGAGCTGCTGATCAATGAAGAGGTTGAAATACACATTCAGGTACTTTTTATTTCTTGTTGGAAAGAGGCTTTTGATTCTCTTCCTTGCATTAAGAACAATAGGTTGAGGTACAGTAGTGAATGTACTTATTGGACAAGAGAAAATCCCAAACTCGAGTGCTGTCTTTGCTGACTTAGGCCTCAAAAACTAAAATAAGGTGTAAATGTGTCCTGTAGAGGTGTTACTGGGCTCTGGCTCTGTTGGCATTGTCACTCTGACAGGCAGTGTGCCCCACCAACAGCATACATTGCTCTGAGGGTGAAGTGGCTAAAGTCAGGCCTAAGGAGATGTGGCCATGCTTAAATGAATGACTTAATGTTGTATCTGTATTGGCTGGAAAGCTGCTGTTACTTTAATTTCTAATTATGAAGTGTCAGGGTTTATTGCTGAGTGTTCAAACGTGAGCTAGTGTTTGGGTGTTAGATGGAGCAGTCAGTGCTGCCATTCCAGAGACAGAGAATACTCCCTTTGTGTCACTGACTGGTGTCACATTTGCTGTAACAATCTCCTTCTGTCTTGTGTGAGCAGAAGTTACCACGTAACCCGTGGGGCAAGGTGTCCATCAGGCTGTATTTTGGTGGGATGTCGCTGTCTTCCTTCATGGTCTATCAGAAGTACTGCGTCGCTGAAGGCTCTGAGGTTCTTGCCGAGCTGGTGAGATGTGTGTGTGTGTGTGTGTGTGTGTTATTCCAACATCAAAAAGATTTGTTAGTCACAAAATGCTAGGGGTTGGAACAGCCCTCTGGATAGCATCTGTTGCCAGAGCACCATCACCTAGGACAGGCCACAGACTGCTCAGACCCAGAAGTCAGACCAAAGCTAGTTTCCATTTTGTTACTGAATCTGATGCCTGACTGATGCATTTCTTGGTCCAGGAACTACTTGAAGGAGATGCTCCTGTTCTGCCTTCATATGTGTTGCCATCCCTTCCTGTTCCAGGAGATCCTTTTCCTGTCACAGTTACCCATTTGGTGACCCCCAGGGAGGTGAGTTTTGCAAACACATCCCATCACTGTTGCAGACAGGAGATGTTGTAGTCCTGTCCTGCTATTCAAAAGGAAATCATGGCTAACAATTCCAGATCACACAACAAAGCTTCAGGAAGGTTGTGAAATGCTACTGAGTTGTTGATGGAGGGTGTGGTGCAGTAGAACTGTTTGAATGGACTTGAAATCCTTTGTCAGTTAGGGACAGGAAAGAAATGCTGAACTAGTGCAGTGGCTAACCGATTGAGAAGGGTTGGGCCAGGAAGAACAGGCCAGTTGGGACAGCCCTGTTGTTGAGTGTCTAGAGCTTGACAATGGCAGTGATAGGGATGAGTGTTTATGGGTAGGAATCAAGGGGAAGGGGTCTACAAGGCTGACAGCATGACTGGAGTCTATTACAGACCAACCCAGCTAGGATGAAGGGGAGATGAGAAATTGTGTAAGAAGCTGGGTGAAGTCTTGCAGCGATAGCACTTGTTCTTATGGGGAACTTTGAGCTTAGATGTCTGATGGAATAAAATGCAGCAGAAAGGAGACAGTCTGGGATCTTCCTAGAGTGTATGGAAATTGCTGACACTGCTGAGGAAGGTTTGATTCCTGAAGTGTGGCAGGGCATCAGCGGAACTGCAGCCTTGGACTTGCAGAGGGCAGACTTTGGCTTGTGTAGGAGACCTTTTGGAAATAAAATAGGGTCAGTGTGAAATTCTTCATAAAGAGGCAAACAGGAGCAAGGATGGGTTTGACCTTTTTGAAGTCACCTGAAAAGCTCAGATCATTTTTGGAACATGAAGGTTCTCAGTTGTCTGCAGAAGTGCTGACAGGAGCTTTTTCTCCGAGTAGGTTTATATTTGCTTCAGCCCTAAGAACCTCATGCAGGGATCTGCTGCAGAGACAGATTCCAGCTGCCAGTTGGAGGGCCTTGACGAAGCCCTGAGGTGGTGCAATAAGATTGTGGGGTATCTCCCTCCTCTCACCTACTTCCATGCAGGTACATTGTGTGTTTATTTTCCCAGTTGCTCCATGTGGAGGTACAGAAAGCTTACAAGTCCTTTTGGAGAAGGGGAGTGCTTCTGTATTTTTGTAAATGCTTCAGTAAAACTTGTGGAGAGTAAGGAGTGATTCTGCACTGTAATCCTGGTAAACTGCACTAGTATCCTTCTACTTCTGGAATTAAGGCTTGTCTGTCATTCTGGCTTGTCCACTGGCAAAAGAGGGAGAGAGCTCAGACTTGTGCTTGTTAAAACAAGTGGAGTGAGTTCAGATTGCATGTGGCAGCATTAAAGCTGGACACTGAAGGACATCATCCCTGAAGCTGTGAAAATCTTGCAGTTGAGTATTGAAAAGACTCAAGTTCTGAACAGAAAATCATGTAAAAAGTGAAATTACCTAAATAGCATTGCTTTACTTTGGGTTTGAAACTCCAGTGAAGAAACCAGTTCTTGATGGCTCTTGGTTCTCCCAGCAGGTAAAATTCTGGCTGAGGTTTTGGGGACCATCTGCCTTGTCATGTAGAGTCAAAGCTGAGAAGGCTAAATTTAAACTGTCTGAGTCAGTCTTTACCCAGGACTTCTGTTAGCCTTCCTCATTTTCAGTGTGAGGGAGAGACATGAATTGCACAATAATAGCTGTGATTTGGGGTTCAGAGAGAACTGGAGGGGATGCAAAGAACATGCATAGTTGAACGAGTTAGTGTAGGCAGGCTTTCATCTAGCTCAGGAAGTTAGATGGATTTGCCAGTTCAGGTAGCTTTTGCTGTGCCAGGAGGATGTTTTGAGGTGGTTTGTGGTTTCTTTTCCAGAAATGCCATGCCTGGTGGAGTACCAGGATGGTTTGTGGCACAGAGGGAAGCTCCTCTCTGTTCATCAGATCAACCCAGTGAAGATCCTAGTTCAGTTTGTAGACTATGGTACTTACTTTGTTGTCCCAGAAACCAGGTAAATCACTAAAACAAATGTGTTAAGTGTCGGTGGGGGTGGCTGGTTAAGTAATTGCTGTCTTCAGGGAATGGGGTTGTGTTGCTGCTTCTATTTCTTAGGGTGCTCTGAGACACCTGCTAGTACAAGAGAAGGTTTGTTCAGGGTAACCTGTGAGCCCCAAATCTGTGAAATGGTTGTTCTGGTCTAGTCTAGCAACAGCTCCTGTGCTGCACACACAAGTCACCTGCATCTCAAACACTCCAGATGTTGAGGGTTCCCTAAGTGTGTCTGCATTTTCACTCCTGAAGTTTGTTATTGAGCTTGTTTGAGGCAGAATGGGGATTGGAACAGATGCCAAGCTTCATGGACTGTTGTAGGGTTATAGGAGAGAGAGCTGGGTGGGGGTGGTTTTATTTTGGGATTGTCAGAGGGTCCAAACCCCCTGACAGAACTGTTCAGCCTAACACTGGGGCATTAGTGCAGAGTGGGGATTCTGGCCCTAGTTTCTACACTGGCAGCCTCCTGTAGGAACCATTAAGCTTATCCTTAACATCCACACTCCCAGTATAGCCTGGGAGGTGAGTTGTTGGAGACTAACACTTGTGCTGTGTTGTCTTAGGGTGCGTCCCATGCCCTGCTGCCTGCTGAAGTATCCCATTCGAGCAGTGCGAGCTCTGCTGGCTGGAATTAAACCGGCTCCATATGATGAGAACATGGAAAGGATTCCTTATTCCCCTGAGTGGAGTATGGAAGCCCTGTGGGCTATGGTGGAGTGTGTTGAAGGAAAGGAGCTCTCAGCTTCCATACTAGTGAGAAACATTTTCTTTTCTCCTCAGTCTTGTTCAGCCTAAAATTCTTTCTAGGGCTCTTGAGTGCTTGAGACTTGTTTTACTGTGAACTCTACCAGTTGAAAATTGAGAGGAGGGAACATAATGGAAAGAGAGGATCCCATGGCTTAACCCTGCAAACCCAAGTTTCTGACCACTCCTGTTACTTTAAGTCGAATTTCTGTTACTGAAGAGCCAGACTAATCCTTTGGACAGTTACAGTTCCATTTAGGCAGTGACTGTAGCAGCTAAAAGAACTAGTGCTGTTCATTGGCCTGAGAATTCAGTCTGCTCTTGTCAAAACTGTCAACTTGTTGTTCTCAGGCTCTTTCACCAGAGGTCACTATTTCCTTGTGTGAAGCTGACAAAACCCTGGTTCATCAGAAGCTGATAGAAAAGGGACTTGCAGTTTTGGATGAGTAACCTGTAAGTACTGTGATCAGGAACTGCAGACTCATAACCCTCATAACCATGCCAGGGACTGAGCTCAGAGGTTCTGAGCAAAGACTAGGTGTCTGCCTAAACAATCAACACTGATTTCTTTTTTTTTTTCCAGCATTTAATGTCCCCTGCCAGTTCTTCTCGGATCACTTCTGGTTGTCAACGCATCTAGTCAGGCCTGGGATGGTTCAGATGAAAAGCTTTGCGGTACCAGTTATCCTTGTAAAGAATACTGGAAACTTTGGGGTTCACAGCTGTTGGACAACTCTATACTTGGGGTAGTTTTCCTTCCCATTTACTAAGCACTCTTGGAATTGGTGGTTCCACATGATGATCCCTGTAGTGCTGAAGTTGCACTGTCTTTGCATCTCAGTTTCCTGACCTTAGAGGGTTAAGTTTTCTGTTGTGTTCTCTCCTTTCCCTAAGAGCAGCTGGTGTTAAAGTGCTCAGCAGGGAAGACAGGAGCAGCTGATGCTGGGCTCACTTTTTCTAGTGTGGTGTTGAAAGGTTCTGGTTTCGTTGCAATGTTGCTTGTTTCAAGCATCTTTGACTGACTTCTTTGGTATCAAAGTGGGTAGATATGGGGGTGGGGGGCAGTTCCTCCTATTAGGGTCCATATTTGTGGTGCTGCAGTGGCTTTTGTTTTGTTATAAGCTTGATGTTGGGGTTGGGTGTCCTTGTACCTCCTCCTTACCCCTGAGACTACAGATTTTATAAAGAGGCTCTTGCTGGAGCAGTTTGGCTCAGGTGGAAATGCAACCCTTGGGACACTCCCACAGCAGTGGGAGGACCTGTGCTGTGGGAAGGAAGGACTTGGACTGGTTTGTGGGGTGTTTCTCTGAGGAGGAAGGACTGAGCAAGCTCATCCCCATCCCCTCTCCCCCTGCTGCAGCGGGAAGGTGGTGTCAGAGCTGGGGATGGGAGGGGATGGCGGAGGGAAACGTACATTCAGGAAACAACGCTTGTCTCTGTCTTGTTACTGATGTTAAACTACTTGTGTTGATTAGTGGTGTTAAACTGTGTTGGTTTCTCCGCACTTTGATTTGTCCTGTGACTGCAACCGGTGAGGGAGCCCTCTTGGGATTAGATGAGGTGGAGACAACTGATGGTGATGGCATCAGAAGCTCTTTATGCAACAAAAAAGTGAGGTTTATATAATGTATATTATTCACTAGCAATTTTCAGACTGATCCACAACCAATCACTTTGGTGTGCACCACATTTGGGCATTACCAAGGCTGTTGGAATTCACTTTAGAAACAGCTAGCTCAGTGGTTTGTTCCCTATCTCATCTTAACATGCTTGCAGCATGATCATGTAGTGTTACATTTGCTAAAACCATACTTTTGGCTCATGCCAAAACATGTTGTTTGCCAGCCCATTTGTGCCCCTGCTTCCCTTTTTGTAAAACTCTGCACACAGTTCTCTTCACCTTTTCCAACAGTCTCTTCAGACTCACTAAACAGTATTGACCAGCTTTCTGAGGTCTCCGCATCTCCCCCTTTCTGTTCTACAATTAATATTCTTGAAAATGTTTTTTATCCAATATTACTCATTGTCATTTTAGAATTTTTTAATGCCACTTTGCTCCAATTTCTCCTTGGGCCCTCGTTCCTGTCCTGTTCCAACGTGGCAGCTGCAGCCCTGCTTGTGGGCCCATTCTGTGCCTTCCGGGCTGTGGCACGGCCTGCGCTTACCCTTCATGGGAAGAGGTGAGGTGTCTGCAGCTGGCTGCCTCCTCTAGGATCTCCTGGGCTTCACGGGATGGGCACAGTGATGGGTCCTTTCACACTTCTTGATGTACAGGTCCACAGCTGCTTATTGGGCGATTTCAACAATAATCAGAAATGCAACTTAACAATTTTAGTTCTTAACAAAAATATATCAGTAATAACTTTCAACCAAAAGCCGAAGGGTATCAGGAGAGAGAGGGAGGGGTGGGGTATTCTCCACCAGGAGTGGGAAGGGATGATGAGTTTTTACTAGGAGAGGAGGTAGGGGGTCCCACCCATGCTAGGGATTCTTTTGGAAGAGAAGGGTACTGATGCTCATGTTGCTAGGGGAGGTGGAGGGTTTCCCTTGAATGGAAAAGGCACTGACACGCTGATAGAGGGGGTAAGGAGGATCTGGAATGAGAGGTGTTAACACTGGTGTCAATAGGGTCCCCACCCTGATACAGGTTCTTCTGGAATAGGAGGAAGGCGTGCCAACACCAGTGCACATACCGATTCTGAGGAGAGAGAGAGGATAGAGGTTTTATTTTCTGGGCCATTGTCGTACTTGGGGGGGGGGGAAGTCAGCGACAGAGTGGGGCACAAGGGCCCCCCTCAACAGCACACTTCGAACAGTATGATCCCACCGACAACTGTGATACACACAAGAACATCTGTACCTACGAGGTAGTCATCCATTGTTTAGCTTTGCTCCAGAGTGCAGAGCAGATGATGCCTCGTGTTCAGGAGATGGGCCTGAATGTGCAGGGGGAAATAGTTCTTCACGCCCCTCAGAACGCACACGTGACCTGGGTATCAATCTTGCTGAAATCCTCGGTGCTTACTCTCCACGGCATGGGTTTCTCCAGTTGGAACCATGTTGGGAGGGAGAAAGGAAAATAATATCTCTAAACACTATCTACAGCTTCTCCTTGGTTGTTAGATACTACTCAACCATTTTCTGTCATCTTCAGCTTACACTGAGCTCCTTTTTGTAGGATCTCTTGCCTACACCAGCAAATTTCTGTGTTATTTTGCTTAGTAGTTGTTAGTTCAGTAAACTAGTAGTAAAAACACAGACTTCTGTCAGGCTCCTCTCTCTGGTGCCTCAGCTTCTCCTCTCTCCCCTGCTCTATTTCTGGTACTTCATCATCTTCGTGTGGCTCCTCCTCTTTCCACTGCCTCCTCCACAGCAGGGGTTCCGTGATCTGCAGGAACCTCGGAGGCAGGAGAAGGTGGCAGAGGTCACCTGGTGCAGCACTCCTCTTCTTGCATATGGCAGTGCTGCTGGGTGCCTCCTGGGAACCAGCGTGGCAGTCCTAAAGGCGGCTTGGACAATGGGGACTGCTCTCAGGTGGCCCAAGAGCTGTCCCAGTTTGTTCTCAAGCCTGTCCAGAACTCCCTGCTGGCACTCAGCAAGGTGGCCACAGCAGGGGAGGCAGAGGGAGACCTGTCCTTCCTGCACTACATGGAACCACTCCTGCAGAGGAGAGTCTCTGCCATCAGAGAGGATGGGGAGAAGGCACCAGTGTCCCCAAAGAAGAGGCCCTCCTGTCTGAGGCACGAGCCAAGCAATATGCCCAGCAGTGCTGAGGCACACAGCCTCCACACAGGGCCAAGGAGGAGGATGTCCTCAAGAAGTGGGGACAGGAGCTACCAGACTGTGAGAAAGCAGAGTCAGCGCAGCGGCCAGCGTGCTTTTGCGCCTTCAGAGAGAAACACTTTTCCTGCCTCAGAGGTTCCTGAAGAACATGGAACTGTTGCTATTGAGGAGGCAGTTGGGGAAATTGACGAGAAGGTACCAACGTGGAACTGCCTCAGTGCAGGAGGGTATTGGTGCTGTAGAGGAGAGGGCACCAGTAGCTCCACAGAAGAGCCCCTCCCTCGTGAATAGAGCCCTTTCATCACTGCTCGGGGTTTTCTGCTGTGTCCCCAGAGTAACAAAACAACAGTAGTTTGCTCATCGATTACTGCTGGGCTGCTTTGTGACCGGCAAGTTTTTTTAATAAAAGACTGACTTTTCACCCCAAATCCTGACTAAACACTGTGGCTTCCTTCCTAAACAAGTGCCCATCTTTCATACTTCCACCTCAGGTGTAGATTCTGGGGGGCAGGGGAAAAGCCCTTTCTAGCCCTGCTGCAAGTGGAGCAGGGCACAGCAGCCCTCTTCACAACGCACGGCGCGTGTCAGGATAAGCCCACCCGCAGCAGACAGGGGAGTAAGGCCGTTGATGGCCACGCGGTGCTGGTTACCCATGACATCTCTAGTGGTCGGTTCCCCTGCGGAGCGCAGGGTGGGTGCTGCCTTGTGTACAGGAGGTGGGGCTATTTACGCTGGGCTAGAAAGGGCTTTTCCCCTGCCCCCCAGAATCTACACCTGAGGTGGAAGTATGAAAGATGGGCACTTGTTCAGGAAGGAAACCACAGCATTTAGTCAGGATTTGGGGTGAAAATAAGTCTTTTATTAATAAAACTTATCAGTCTCAAAGCAGTCCAGCAGTAATCGACGAGCAAACTACTGTTGTTTTGTTGCTCTGGGGACACGGCAGAAAACCCTGAGCAGTGGTGAAAGTGCTCTATTCACGAGGGAGGGCCTCTTCTTAGGGCAGGCAGGTGTTTTCTCTCTGTCTCTTCGTGGTCTGCGCCAAGAGGTGCAGTGCAGATTCTTCTGTGCCTCCTCTGCCATGGCTGCCTGAGTGCTGCTCGCTGTGCAACATGTTCATCAGAAGTCAAAGGGGGAGAGGCCCTTCTTTAGAGGTTTTGGTGCCCTCTCCTTATGTTCTTCTCTGGCACCACGACCCTGCTCCACAGAGGCAGTTCCATGTGCCGTCTCGTTTTCTTTAGGATGACGCGCTTTTTGCCGCTCTTGCTGCAAAAGAAACAGAGACAATGTGTGAGTGTTGGCCCTTGGCCACCAATGCCCATGTGTTGTGGCTGGGAGAGCTCCGGTGTGCTGGGCACTGTGATCCCCCGTCACCTACTATAAGCTGTCGCGCCAGCTGTCCAGCCCACACCATGGCCCAGAGGAAAAGCAACATGATGCCACTCATCTTGGTGTCCAGAGCCCAACACTTCTGTGCTCTACTCCAGACTAACTGACCCCCACATCCCCGTACCCCCTTTTAGAGTCTGGCAGGCTGTGACATCACACATCTTTGTGATGTCATTTGACTTTGTGTGGCATTTGTCACACAGCAGGGTCTGTGACGGAGGCAGGCCTTGGTCCTCCTTCACAGCCATCCCCATTTTCCAAGTTCCCCTTCATGTGCCTCCTTTTCCTGCTGCTCAGGGACTTTCTCCTCTCTCTTGCTGTCTTCACCCTCCATCTGGAGGGGCCCGAGCAGCAGCGCCTTCTCTCTGAAGGCGCAAAAGCACGCTGGCCGCTGCGCTGACTCTGCTTTCTCACAGTCTGGTAGCTCCTGTCCCCACTTCTTGAGGACATCCTCCTCCTTGGCCCCGTGTGGAGGCTGTGTGCCTCAGCACTGCTGGGCATATTGCTTGGCTCGTGCCTCAGACAGGAGGGCCTCTTCTTTGAGGACACTGGTGCCTTCTCCCCATCCTCTCTGATGGCAGAGACTCTCCTCTGCAGGAGTGGTTCCATGTAGTGCAGGAAGGACAGGCCTCCCTCTGCCTCCCCTGCTGTGGCCGCCTTGCTGAGTGCCAGCAGGGAGTTCTGGACAGGCTTGAGAACAAACTGGGACAGCTCTTGGGCCACCTGAGAGCAGTCCCCATTGTCCAAGCCGCCTTTAGGACTGCCACGCTGGTTCCCAGGAGGCACCCAGCAGCACTGCCATATGCAAGAGGAGTGCTGCACCGGGTGACCTCTGCCACCTTCTCCTGCCTCCAAGGTTCCTGCAGATCATGGAACCCCTGCTGTGGAGGAGGCAGTGCAGTTCCACATTCTTCAGGAACCTCTGAGGCAGCAAAAGTGCTGCGCAGGTGGACCATGGCTTCCTGACTCATGTCCACCCTGCTGGACCAGCGTGCGAGGGACCAGCGTGCGAGTCCTCAACGGGCTGTGTGACAAAGGAGGACAGGCCTTGGTCCTCCTGCGCTTTGCAGCCATCTGCCTTTTCCAAAGTCCCCTGGCTCTACTTCTGGAACTTCATCATCTTCATGTGGCTCCTTCTCTTTACACTGCTCAGGGACATTCCCCACCCTGTAGGAGTCTTCCTCTTCTACCTGGAGAGCCTCAAGAGCAGGTTCACCACCTTTTGGCAGCTCTGGCTGCAAAAGAAAGACACAGTGCATGAGCGTTGACCCTCGGCCACCAGTGACAGCCAGCTGTCCAGCCCGCACCAGGGCCCAGAGGAAAAGCAACATCGTGCTGCTCATCTTCGTGTCCAGAGCCCAACTCTTTTGTGCTCAAAGCAGCCCAGCAGTAATCAACAAGCAAACTACTGTTGTTTTGTTGCTCTGGGGACACGGCAGAAAACCCTGAGCAGTGGTGAAAGTGCTCTATTCAGGAGGGAGGGCCTCTTCTTAGGGCAGGCAGGTGTTTTCTCTCTGTCTCTTCGTGGTCTGCGCCAAGAGGTGCAGTGCAGATTCTTCTGTGCCTCCCCTGCCATGGCAGCCTGAGTGCTGCTGTGCAGAGGGTTCGTCATCAGAACTGCCTTCACGAGGGAGGGCCTCTTCTTTGGAGGTGTTGGTGCCCTCTCCTTATGTTCTTCTCTGGCACCACGACCCTGCTCCACAGAGGCAGTTCCATGTGCCGTCTCGTTGTTTCCTTTAGGATGACGCGCTTTTTGCCACTCTTGCTGCAAAAGAAACAGAGANGGCCACAAAGATGGGGAAGGGAGTGGAGCATCTCCCTGCTGAGGAAAGGCTGAAGGAGCTGGGTCTCTTGAGCTTGGAGACATGGTAGCCATCTCCAGCTAGGAGCAATGCATTTACAAACAGTGCAGCTCTGCCAGGTAGTCAGTGGAGCAGGAGGAGGTCTGCGGAGGTACTGTGTGGATTTGCTCATTACAGACTGGAAGGGACCTTGAAAGATCATCCAGTCCAATCCCCCCACCACAGCAGGATCACCTAGACCGAGTCACGCAGGAACACATCCAGTGAAGGAGACTCCACAACCCCCCTGGGCAGCCCCATCCAGGTCTCCGTCACCCTCACTGGGAAGAAGTTCCTTCTCAGGTTGATGTGGAACCTCCTCTGTTCCAGCTCACACCCATTGCCCCTTGTCCTATGATTAGATGCCCCTGAACAGAGCCTGGCTCCATCTTCCTGACACCCACCCTGCACATATTTATAACCAAAAAGGATCCCAAGAGACTCAAGTTCTCCTAAGAGATCACCATACACTGAAAAAAACCACAAAGCCGAACCCACCCATTTCACCTCCTAGAATTACACCGCCATGGCACCTTGTGCTGAGCGGTAGACATCAGCAAAGTGGAAACGTAAGCATGACTTGTGAGCCACCAGTTTACGTTGAGCTAGCACAACACTGATGTCATGGTTATCTCCTTCATAGAAATTCATAGAATTCCAATCCCTATTGTTCAGTGATTCTGTGAAAAATTGCCGTAGTTTGGACTTAGTTTACACAAACAGTCACAAAAACTACTGTCGTCGTTCTAATGGGAAATGTGATGCGTGGGTTTTGCTGGTGTGCGTCTGTTTTGTGACTTTCTTTAATTGGAAATGGTCATTATAATAGTCCTGCTAATGACATTTATAAAGTGTTATTTAGACATGCTTATTTATAAATTAGTCTTTAAAATATTAGCAGGATTATAAAGATTCCTAAAATTCTTTTCTTTCCTACAGAGGATTAAAGTTCTGTGTAGAATGTCACCTGTAGGTTCGGTGCATTTCCATCTCTTGTAATTTCAGCAGCAAGGCACGTTTGGCAGTGCCCCTTCTGTTCTCACATCTGTACCAGGACCTCCAGTGCTTGTTTGTCCAGAAGTGTGTTCAGTCTCAAATAAATGATTATTGCCAACGTCATTCGCCATCCAGGTATTTGGGTTGCACCATCCTCTCCTGGTTTTGTTGCGGGCACGCATAAAATCTTGAAGGTGGTGCTAGTAGCACATTCTTCAGCTAAAGCTGCAGGGTTTGCTCTAAGAAACACCATTCCCAAGTGCTTCTCGTTTTTCCATTTGTTAAACTCTGTGTGTTGATGCGTTTCCACTTCTGGCACCTGCCTTGAGCTGAGTAAGTTAGAAAATTTCCTTTAAAATCACAGAACATCAGGGATGGGAAGGGATCTTCAAAGATCATCCAGTCCAATCCCCCTGCCACAGCAGAATCACCTAGATCAAGTCACACAGGAAAACATCCATGTGGGTTTTAAATGTCTCCAGAGAAGGAGACTCCACGGCTCTGTCACCCTCACTGGGAAGAGGTTCCTTCTCACACTGATGTGGAACCTCTTGTGTTCCAGCTCACACCCAACGCCCCTTGTCCTATCATTAGATGATACTGACCAGAGCCTGGCTCCATCCTCCTGACCCCCACCCTTCCCATATTTCTCCACACTCATGAGGTCACCCCTCAGGCTCCTTTTTCCCAAGCTCGAGATGTCCAGCGCCCTCAGCCCCTTCCTCAGCAGGGAGACGTCCCACTCTCTTCAGAATCTTTGCGTCTCTGTACACAAGATTCCAGCAGTGTTCTCACCAGGGCAGAGTAAAAGGAGAGGAGAACCTCTCTCGATCTGTTAACAACCCCCTTCTGATCCACCCCAGGATGCTGTTGGCCTTCTCGGCCACAAGGGCAAATGGCTCGTGGCCTGCTGGCCACCAGGACTCCCAGGTCCCTTTCTCCTAATCCATTTGCTCGGATACCGCAGTGCTGATTCTGTGGCTTGTTTAGGGGCGCAGAGGGCGACTGAATAGCCGTGGGGTACCCCCCTCCCCCCACCCAATCAGAACCGCAGCCTCGCGCCGGCCAACCGCCGCTGCCGTCGCCAAGGAAACGGCGTCTCGTTGGCCCGCTGGTTGCTCGGACCGGCTCGGCACTCTCCGACCGCGGTGGCTCCGGGGTGCTGCACATGGAGGCCCTCTCTTTGTGCTACAGGGCGGCGCGGGACGGGCCGAACCACTCCGGCCGCCCCCCGAAACGCGCGGCGGGGCGACTGAGCGCTGCTACGTATCCTTCCGCGCCGCCCTCCGCGGGCTGGCGGGCGCTGGGGCGGGGAACAGGCCTCTGGGGCCTTGTGGGCCGGAGCGCGAAAGGGGCGGGGGTGAGGGTCTCGTCCCCTCAGGTTTCCCCTCAGGAGGGGCTTCAGCTTGAGCTTCCTGCTGGGGTTTTCAAGTGCTAGCGTTCAATTCATTTTTGAGGCAACTTGGCAGTTTCTGTGTTGTAAGAGGCACCACCTGTGCGATTTGTACGATCAGGCCTGAGGTAGGGATCCTTGTTCTCCTGAGTTTAAGTCATAGTGGTACCGCATGTTCTGTGCTACAGCCACGGAGCAGCACCTGGATGGCCACTGAGGTGAGGCAGAGCTGGTGGAGCTCTCTGGAGACCTTTCAGTGACAATGAATTTTGCTGTAAACAGCCTTTAAGATGGGGTCCTGTGTCTACCATCGGAATATTTTCCCTGTGATACTTATATCTCTGTGTTAAAGAAGGTCCTCAGAGGGCTGGAGCCCCCCTGTCATGAGCACAGGCTGAGAGAGCTGGGATTGTTCAGCCTGAAGAGGAGGACTCCATGGGGGGACCTTACGGCCACCTTCCAGTCCCAGAAATGGGCCTTTTGGAAGGCTCTGGAAAACTGTGCACAGGGGCAGGGAATGATAGGACAAGGGGCCATGGTGTGAAGCTGGAAAGGGGCAGAGTGAAGCTGGACAGGAGGAAAAAGTTCTTTAATCTGAGGGTGGGAGATCCCTGGAACAGGCTGCCCGGAGAGGTGGTGGAGGCCCCATCTCTGGAGTCATTCAAGGTCAGGCTGGATGGAGTTCTGGGCAATCTGTTGTAGTTGGAGATGCCCTTGCTTCTTGTAGGGGGGATGGACTAGATGACCTTTAAAGGTTCCTTCCAACCCAATACATCCAGGGATTCTATTTAGATAACAAAGTTATCTCTTCAAATAACATATTTTCACCTCATACATGGCTAAATAAGTGCAAAGCCTCTGTTAAAATCACTGTAAAAAGTGATTCTATTTTATTTTGGATTAAGTTATGGTTGCAGTGTGCAACTGTTTGGTACTTACTCAGAAGGCAACTCAGCATTTTGTGCCTCATGGATAAAGTTTGCCTTCTCCAAAAGACCTATGTGAGGTCAATCAAACAGGCTGTTAGATCCATTAATGAGAAGTCTGATGCAGTTGCCATTGTCCTTAGCACAGTGCTAGGGATAGAGATCTACCCTGTCAATTAAAATGGGATTTAGAAGAGGAGCGTCGGGCGGTCAAGGACAATCGGAAGATATGTCAGAGCCAGGCACAGAAGTACTCGATGGAGACAAACAGAAGAAGAAGGTAAGCAACTAGGGTTTCTCTAGTGGGAGACTATAAACAAAAACAGAGAGTCCAAACCTTGAGACAGCCCAGTATGTTTCTAGTATTTTCATGTTTGGTTTGTTAAATAGCCTCACTGCTTTGTTCTAGAGGAATCTAGGCTGGAAAGTTTCACCAGGCCAGCTTCTTGCTATATGACAAAAGACTTTACAGAAAGAATCTGATTTACTAGATATTTTTGGAAACTCACTGTAACCTCTCGTTGTTTAAAGATAAATAGTACTTTCATCTTCTAAGGTCCCTTCCAACCCAAGCCAGTCTATGATTCTTTGAAGTGTAACTTTAGAAAGCAGTCTCAGAAATGTTAGTCTCAGATCATTTCCAAGTACTCAGAAGAACCTGTATTTGTGTCTTTCATCACCAGTTTCTTTGCATCTCTTGTACTAACACCCTGACACCCACCCTTCACATATTTATAACCAAAAAGGATCCCAAGAGACTCAAGTTCAATCCTAAAACATCACCATACACTGAAAAAAAACCACAAAACCAAATCCACCCCATTTCACCTCCTAGAATTACACTGCCATGGCACCTTGTGGAAACTTAAGCATGACTTGTGAGCCACCAATTGACATCGAGCTAGCACAACACTGATGTCATGGTTATCTCCTTCAGAGCCAAGAATTCATAGAATTCCAATCCCTGTTGATAGGACAAGGGGCAATGTGTGTGAGCTGGAGCAGAGGAGGTTCCACATCAATTTGAGAAGGAACTTCTTCCCAGTGAGGGTGACAGAGCACTGGAATGATCTGCCCAGGGAGGTTGTGGAGTCTCCTCCTCTGGAGATGTTTAAAACCCACCTGGATGTGTTCCTGTGTGACTTGGTCTAGGGGATCCTGCTGTGACTGGGGGATTGGACTAGATGATCTTCCAAGGTCCCTTCCAGTCCCCAATGTTCTGTGCCTCTGCACAAAACCAAATCCACCCCATTTCTATTTATTTTACATAATTTCTAAAGCTATTTATTGTACATAATTTCTAAAGCTGTTTATTTTACATAATGCGCTAGGGTGTCACCATTTGCATTCCTAGAGGTCAGGAACTAATGATGTGGCCTTCGCTGAATAATGCATTTCCTTATATTTCAAATAAGATCCTTTTTCTCCCTCGTGTCTTAATCCAAAGCAAATAGTGCTCACGAAGAGCTGTGGTGAAAGAGACCTCTTGCATCAGCATTTGAACTTGCCCATTTCCAGCTCGATGGAACAAGAGTCCTTTTTTTTAGTGCCAGCTATTAGGAATGTGGGAGAGTGCAGCAAAGTCCTAGTCCAAAATCACTTCAAAAATAAATACAGAAGGGTTCTGTCAGAATTTACTCTTCCCTTTTTGGAGTTAGACACTGGAGTTACTCCAGGGCCGAAGCTGTAGCATTTCCCACGTGTCTGAATTTAACAGCTACAGTTCAACTGGAGACCTTCTTGAGCAGCTTCTAGAAATATTAAGGGGATTAAGAGGAGCGTGTTTAAAGCACTGAAGTACTTACTAGGATAAGCAAGTCTGCTCCTTCTGCTATGATTTTCCTATTCCTGTAATCAGGATAAAGATGTCAAATATTGCAGATTTCTATGTCAGATTTTAACATGAGTGAAAAACCTCCTGGATATGTTTCTGTGGGAGGTTAACTCAGCGGACATGACACCAGCCTTAGTAGGACTTGAGCTATGAGAGCTCTGAGCTTCCTCAAACTGAAAAAAGCTAAAATCTAGGGGATCCTGCTGTGGCAGGGAGGTTGGACTGGGTGATCTTTTGTGGTCCCTTCCAATCCCTAATGTTCTGTGATTCTATGATTCTCTAGGGATCAAATCTCTGGCTGAGGCTAAAAGACAAGGAGGTGATGCTGTGCCTCTTCTTCGCTATTCATTTACATTCAGACAAACAATAACAACTCAGTTGTGCTGCAGTTTATAGCATTTAATTTATGGCCAAGCAAGATTAAAAATTACTAAAGTTACTAATGTTTTGGTAACTCGAATTAGAAATCATAGGGATTCTCTATGTCTGCTTTTTAAAAACAGAGCATTTGAAGCAAGACGAAAGCAAGAAGAAGAAAAACAACTAAGATTGAGAGAAGAAATTCTGCTGCAGAGAAAGACTAAATTTCAGGAGGCAACTGAGAAGTTTCTGCGTGTTCATCCGTCTTTTACTCAGGACAAGGCAATAGGTTTGTAAATTACAATTGAACTGTTATTCACAACAAATAACAAGTATTTTGTGTTAACAGAATAGAAGTGAGGCAGACAGAACCATTCACTCTAATCACTGAGTTAACACAAGCAGAACTTAAAGCTCAGCCGGAACTGCTGCAAGAGATGATAGAAAGTGTTTTTACAAATATATTTACAACAAAAAAAGAACCAGAGAGAGTCTCCATCCTTGGATGTGAGGGGGAACATCATTAACAAGGATGAGGAAAAGGCTGAGGTACTTAATGCTGCCTTTGTCTCAATCTTTAATAATCAGACCAGCTCTCCTCATGGTATTCAATCTGCTGAGCTGGAAGGTAGAGTTGGAGGTTGGCTGAGGGAACTGGAGCTATTTAGTCTAGAGAAGAGGAGGCTGAGAGAGACCCTTATTGCTCTCCACAGCTGCCTAAAAGGAGTTGTAGCAAGGCTGGTGCTGGTCTCTTCTCCCAAATTAGTAATGATAGGATGAGAGCAAATGGCCTCAAGTTGCTCAGGGAAGGTTTAGATTGGATCTCAGGAAGAAGTTCTTTCCTGAGACAGTGGTCAGACGCTGGAACAGGCTGCCCAGAGAGGTGGTGGAGTCATCATCTCTGGAGGTGTTTAAAAAATGAGTAGATGTAGCACTTGACAACATGGTTAGGGAGATACTGGGACAAAGGCTGGATTTGATGATCCTGGAGGTCCTTTCCAGCCATGATGATTCCATTCTATGATGCTCTGAGAAGCCTGGATATGATGCGTACAACAACATTGGGCAGAGGGAATTAAAAACAACAAACACTTTATTTTTCCCTACAAATCATGATGTGATGTATTTCACAGAATCATTAGGGATTGGAAGGGACCTTGAAAGATCATCCAGTCCAATCCCCCTGCCACAGCAGGATCACCCAGACCAAGTCATACGGTCAGTCAGGGTTAGAAGGGACCACAGGATCATCCAGTTCAAGAATGTGCATTTAGTTTATCACTGAATAAAAGCAGCCCTGGTATATATTAGTGCATTACATAACTTTTGATGAAGTAGTCAGCTCTGTAAGCTGCTCTCTTGCTGCTGGGTAGGAGTGATCCCTTCACTCAGTTCCTGCTTTCTTGGAATCGGTGCAGGCTGGCAGGAGTTGTTAGCAGCAGCGCCAAGTCTGATTTCCAGTCAAGTTTCCAATGTTGAAACTCTCAAGATATGGTATATTGCTTAAGTATTCTTTAGCTGATTTCCTCTCCCAACTGCAGTTGTGCCAGCTGTGAGGTAATGTCTCTGACTTCAAGATCAAATGTCAAATTAAAATAACAAAATAGAAGAGAGCTGGTTTAGGGCTTCTTCAGTGCTCTACTCAGAGCCCAGACTATGGAGTAGTATAATCACAATTTTTTCATGGTTTTTCTTTACAGCAGTTCTGCCTCTGACACTTTCTACTGCACTCTACTACTCTACTACAGCTACGTGGGAGAGGCAGCACCTTTTGTTTGTGTGAACTTGATGAAGGAAGAGGGAACATCTGCCCTAGGAGGAAAGGCTGAGGGAGCTGGGTCTCTTGAGCTTGCAAAAAAGGAGACTGAGGGGTGACCCCATGAATGTTGATAAACATGGAAAGAGTGGGTGTTGTAGAATCATAGAATCATTAGGGATTGGAATTTAAAACCCACCTGGACATGTTCTTGTGTGACTTGATCTAGGGGATCCTGCTCTGGCAGGGGGATGGGACTAGAAGATCTTTCGAGGTTCCTTCCAATCCCTGATGTTCTGTGATTCTGTGAACTCCTTTCTCCACTTATTTAAGTTACAGTTTGGCCTCAATAAATTATTTGCAGGCCATAGCTTCAGCTTAGTGCATGAGCAGAATAATAATGAAGTGCTGAATTTTTTCTAACTTCCTCCTTTTTTCAGCAGTACAGTCTAAAATCAAGTAGCAAAACTGCTGAATGGGTGGGGAGAGTCAGATAATTCAATGAGGAACAAACATCCTCAGCAGTTAGCCAGGTCCTCCTTTATTAGAGGGAGCTTGAGTAGCTGATATGCAAAGCAACTTTCAATTGAGCAGTTGTCAGACTCACAAATGGTGTTAAATTACTATAGGTCCAACCCTGGACACTCATGAATCATCCCTCTTGCTGATCATCTGGTCCTCCTACTAGGGAGTGGTTGATTTAACATCTAGGTAGTTTAAATGTCTCCACAGAAGGAGACTCCACAACCCTCCCTGGGCAGCCCCTTCCAGGGCTCTGTCACCCTCACCATGAAGAAGGTCCTCCTCACACTGATGAGGAACCTCCTCTGCTCCAGCTCACACCCGCTGCCCCTCGTCCTGCCATTGGGTGCCCCTGAGCAGAGCCTGGCTGCACCTTCCTGACGCCCACCCTTTCCATGTTTATCAACATTCATGGGGTCACCCCTCAGCCTCCTTCTTTCCAAGCTAAAGAGCCCCAGCTCCTTCAATCAGTAACAGGCATTAAACACTTACCAATGATGCTACACCACTCCGTGTCTTGCACCAGTCTGGATTCAGGCTTCCAAACTTCCAAAGTTTAACCAAACCATTTATGGCAAAGTATTCCAATGTGTGAAACGTATTTTCCATTGTGCCTTTTACTCTAATCCCTCTAGCCCAGACAAAAGCAGCTTGTCAGCTAGAAGAAGCTCCCAGACAAACCAAAGGATCTGTTTTAACACCAGGACAGTGCTTGCCCAGCAAGAACAAAACCAGGTAAGAGGTTGTGTTTATGCTGATGATCAAAGGAAGTCATAAAACAGCCAACAATTTTTCATAAAACAGAAAGGAAGTTCATAAAACAGCCAACAATTCCTGTGTAACACATGGTAGGCCATTTCTGGTGGGGCAAAGCAAGCAGTTCTGTGAACTGTTCCAAAGAAAGAGCATTGTGAAACATCCTTGAGCTGTTTGCATCCGTTGGATAAACGGAGATGATCTAAACCTTTTCCCTGACTCACATTGTTGTGCTTATCAAACCACCCATAGTTCCATGACTTTTAAAGTCTTCTCTGCCTAGATTCTTTCTTATTCTCATCCAGATTTTTCCCTTTTGACATCCAAGGGGAGTTTAGTTAGAGGTCCCTGCCAATCCCTCATGATTCTATGATTCATCCCATTATCTTCTTTCCTGTTGCCATCCTTTATGTTCCTTTACATTTTACCTGCAATTTTATCTTATATTTCACTTTCCACAACTATCTGAAAGGACACTTTAGAGGTCTTGATGCTGCTCTCTTCTCCCAGGTCACTAGTGACCGAACCAGAGGGAAGGGCTTCAAGCTCCAAGAGGAGAGGGTTAGACATCAGGAGAGGGTTAGATTGGACATCAGGAAAAAATTCTTCCTGGAGAAAGTGGTCAGGCTCTGGACCGGGCTGCCCAGGGCAGTGGCTGAGTCCCCATCCCTGGATGAGCTTAAAAAGACACTTACATGTAGTGTTGGGGGGATCTGGTTTAGGGGTGACCTTGTAGAGTAGAATTGATGGTTGGACTCAATGATCCCAGGGGTCTTTTCCAACCTGAATGATTCTGTGATTCTCTAGTTCTATTCTATATAACCTACAATTTCAACTGAGTGGGAAATGTAATGAATATTTGCAATGTGATAATAAAGCAAAAAGAATTAATTTCCAAAAATTTTACAAAATTCTCTTTCAGGACAAGCAAATTTCTTGCAAATCATTCGATCAGAGTTAGCATTGGTACAGAAAAGCATTTTGAGAAGGTTCTCAAAGCTGCACATTCTTACAAATTCACTGATTCAGTGGTGTAAAGTTTTAAAAACATAATCCCTTTAAATGGGAACTTTGGGATAGCTAATAACCAACTCAGAGATAGTAGATCCTTCTCTGTGTTTATGTCTCATCTTGCACTTCCACCAGCACTTAAACCAAAAACCTTTCCAATTTACCCTCCCTCAGATGCAGAATGTATGGGATTCATTGTCAGTTCCATTTCAAGTGCAGAAGTGAATATTGTGTTAAGTTTTCCAGTAGACCCAACTGGATATAGCTGAATTTTATAAGGTTCTAGAATTTTCCATGTCAGTGCTTAGAAAGTTGTAAAAGACATGACTGAAGCAATGGAGACATGTTACTGCCTCTGGCAGAGGGGAAAACAAGCCTGAAACTACTAATGAGTGTTGTGTTCCTACAGCCTGGAGAGTTTGGGGGGGGGGAAATGTAATGAACCTGTAGTGTCTTGCTTGTGGGGACGAACAACCCCAGGTACCAGGATAGGTTGGGGACTTAACCTGTTGGAGAGCAGCATAGAGAAAGGGGTCTGGAGGTTGTGGTGGACAGCAGGATGACCAGGAGCAAGCAATGGGCCCTCGTGGCCAAAAAGGCCTGTGACATCCTGGGGTGGATCAGAAGCATCTCCAGCTAGGAACAGCTCTGCCAGGTAGTCAGTAGAGGAGGAGGAGGTGTGTGTAGGTACCGTGTGGCAGCACCGTTCAGATTTGCTCAGTAGGGCCATCAGCAACAATTCCTTCTGGCCATTTGAAGTAAGGGACTATCTAACCGCGTCAGAACACAGTTATTCCCTACATAAGCCAACCTGATGGAAAAAAATAAAGGCCATTTAACTTGTTGTGTTGGTTTACTTTAAAAAAACAAAGCAAACCTTCATGTTCCATTTCTGCAAATGACCAAACCGTTGGCTGACATTTTCCAGATTAATTCAGCCTGAGGCACTCACCCAGCAACTCAGTTTGAAAAGTCTGACTAGTTATAAATAACAGAAGGTTTAACATGGAAAGTGCTGGACTGTTTTCCTACTACTCAGAGCACAACCTGTAGTTACACATGGTGTAGCTGTCCTTCACCTGCCTGGCACTGGTTGATGAGGCATGCTTTTGGAAAAGAACATTGCCACACCTTGAGTACTTGAGTCCAGTTTTGGGCACCTCAGTACAAGGGAGATGTCAGGGTGCTGGCTTGAGTGCAAAAAAAGCTGGGGAAGGGCCTGGAGAATCAGTCTGATGAGGAGAGACTGAGTGAGTTGGGGCTGTTTAGTTCGAGGAAGAGGAGGTTTAGAGGAGACCTCATTGCTCTCTACAACTGTCTGAAAGGACCCTGCAGAGATGTTGGTGCTGGGCTCTTCTCACAGGTCATAAGTGACAGAACCAGAGGGAAGGGTTTCAAGCTCCAACAGGGAGTTTTAGACTGAACATGAGGAAGAAATTCTTCCCAGAGAGAGTGGTCAGGCCCTGGGATGGGCTGCCCAGGGTGGTGGTTGGGTCCCCATCCCTGGATGTGTTTAAAAGACACTTAGCTGTAGCGTTGGGGGATCTGGTTTAGGGATGAACTTGTAGAATGGGGTTGATGGTTGGACTTGATAATCCTAAATCTTTTCCAACCTGAATGATTCTATGATTGTACATTTAAAAGTGTACAGTTCATGCATGGAAATAAGCCAAAGTAATCGGTTATTTCCTTGCCCCAAGAACCACAGATAGCACATCGTCCTCATCGACATCTAGACTAGGTGGCAATTGTAAAACAAAAGAAGAGGACAGTAACCAACCTGTCTTCCAGAAGAACCTGAATAAAAGGCAGCAACTCCTTCATAAACGCCGTCACAGCAACTTGAAGGTAGGTTATTTCCATTTCATACATGCAGTAGAAGTGTTCTTCAGTGCCTCCAAAATGATAGGTCTGCACCAAGTAGAGAGCAGCTGATGGCACAAAGCACTGTCCCTCACTAGTACATTATTTATAGTGATTATGTAGGTTTACTAGTAATGATTACTTATAGGTAATACAAATGATGTATCTCATAAATAGACTTACCAATAGTAAAATGACACGTTTTTCAGTCAGAAACAAGACACCTTTTAAAAATGCTTGCAAGACTGTTTTCAGAGATTCAGATATCTGTCATGTCTTTCTGTGAACATGAGGTTTGTGTGTCAGACCTCATCACTGTCTACAGCTGTCTGAAAGGACATTGTAGAGATGTTGGTGCTGGGCTCTTCTCACAGATAATTAGTGACCGAGCCAGAGGGAAGGGCTTCAAGCTCCAACAGGGGAGGGTTAGACTGGCCATCAGGAAGAAATTCTTCCTGGAGAGAGCGGTCAGGCCCTGGACTGGGCTGCCCAGGGGGTGGTTGAGTCCCCATCCCTGGACAAGTTTAAAAGTCACTTAGATGTAGTGTGGGGGATCTGGTTTAGGAGTGACCTTGCAGAGTAGGGTGGATGGTTGGACTCGATGATCCCAGGGGTCTTTTCCAACGTGAATGATTCTATGAATGCTTCTATTCTATGAATTCTTGGCTCTGAAGGAGATAACCATGACATCAGTGTTGTGCTAGCTCGATGTAAACTGGTGGCTCACAAGTCATGCTTACGTTTCCACTTTGCTGATGGCTACTGCTCAGCACAAGGTGCCATGGCAGTGTAATTCTAGGAGGTGAAATGGGGTGGGTTTGGTTTTGTGGTTTTTTTTTCAGTGTATGGTGATGTTTTAGGAGAACTTGAGTCTCTTGGGATCCTTTTTGGTTATAAATATGTGCAGGGTGGGTGTCAGAAAATTGCCACAAGCCATGCACACCTTTCTACTTTGAGTTGTTCTAAAAGTGATGATCAGCTCCCCATACTTCATATAATACAGGAACCTGTGTTTTGAAAATGCTGTGGTCCTGTAAAAAACCCTCACCTTTTTTTTCCCTTGTTTTTCTGCTGCCACTAGGGGCTGCTCAGCTTCTTCTCTCTGATAAATATTTTTAAATCAGAAATATTTGTGCTTCAAACGTGGGGACTGTAGTCTGGACTTTGTTTACACAAACAGTCAAGAAAACTACTGTCATTGTTCTAATGGGAAATGTGATGCTTGGGTCTGTTTGGTGACTTTCTCTAGTTGGAAATGGTCATTATAATAGTCCTGCTAATGACATTTATAAAGTGTTATTTATACATTCTTTATTTATAAATTATTATTTATAAATTAGTCTTTAAAATACTCCTGCTGACATGAATAGGATTCTGCTTCTGCTTGTTGTCCAACGTCATCTTTAGCTTACATTGAGCTCCTTTTTACCCTACACCAGCAAATTTCTGTGTTATTTTGCTTAGTAGTTGTTAGTTCAGTAAACTAGTAGTAGAAATACAGACTTTTGTCAGGCTCCCCTCTCTGGTGCCTCAGCTTCCTCCAAGTTTGCACACACTTCAAGGGCACAGCTGTAAATTGTCAAATTCAGAGCTGTCTGCAACCCACTTAATACCCACATTGTCCCCCTTTTTATTTTTCTACAATGAAGGGAGTGTTTACTGTCCTTCTGCAGGGCCCTTGCAGATAGGCAAGCACATGGCCCAACAGTAGTGCCACAAGCAATACACCTAATATTCACCTAATATTAATAGTCCAGATTTTACCAGTCTTATAAGTCAACTTTCTAGACTTCACTTGTCGAACCATTCATTTATCCCTACAAATTCCACGTCATCTTCTTACACTTTTCCCTGTAGTTTGCATCAATTCTCAGGTGTTTAGAGACTGATTTAAAATAACTTGCGAAGTTCATGCGGCATGTTCCACACGTTGTTTAAAAGGTTCTAATTCTGACAGTGTCCTCTCTTGTTCAGTGCAGATGCTGACAGAGGTCTTAAAGCTAGGCTTTGGTCATTTCCTATGTATCTCCCACAAAAGCCTTCTTCCTCAAACTTGTCTCTCCTCTCTCCCCTGCTCTGTTTCTGGTACTTCATCATCTTTGTGTGGCTCCTCCTCTTTCCACTGCCTCCTCCACAGCAGGGGTTCCGTGATCGGCAGGAACCTCGGAGGCAGGAGAAGGCGGCAGAGGTCACCCGGTGCAGCAGTCCTCCTCCTGCATATGGCAGTGCTGCTGGGTGCCTCCTGGGAACCAGCGTGGCAGTCCTCAACGGGCTGTGTGACAAATGGGGGCAGGCCTTGGTCCTCCTTCACAGCCATCCCCACTTTCCAAGATCCCCTTCATGTGCCTCCTTTTCCTGCTGCTCAGGGACTTTCTCCTCTCTCTTGCTGTCTTCACCCTCCATCTGGAGGGGCCCGAGCAGCAGCGCCTTCTCTCTGAAGGCACAAAAGCACGCTGGCCGCTGCGCTGACTCTGCTTTCTCACAGAGCTTTTCTGGTAGCTCCTGTCCCCACTTCTTGAGGACATCCTCCTCCTTGGCCCCGTGTGGAGGCTGTGTGCCTCAGCACTGCTGGGCATATTGTTTGGCTCGTGCCTCAGACAGGAGGGCCTCTTCTTTGAGGACGCTGGTGCCTTCTCCCCATCCTCTCTGATGGCAGAGACTCTCCTCTGCAGGAGTGGTTCCATGTAGTGCAGGAAGGACAGGTCTCCCTCTGCCTCCCCTGCTGTGGCCACCTTGCTGGGTGCCAGCAGGGAGTTCTGGACAGGCTTGAGAACAAACTGGGACAGCTCTTGGGCCACCTGAGAGCAGTCCCCATTGTCCAAGCCGCCTTTAGACCTCCCGTGTTGGGGTGAAAAGAGGAATGGTGTAGATCCTTTGGGGATAGGAGGAAGGGGTGCCGACTGCGGCGCGCAGCGGCTCTTGACCCGCACGGTGGAAGATTTTGGGTTGCGTGCCGTCGTTGCAGTGTGGGGAAGAGCTGCAAGTGGAGCAGGGCACAGCAGCCCTCTTCACAACGCACGGCGCGTGTCAGGATAAGCCCACTCGCAGCAGACAGGGGAGTAAGGCCGTTGATGGCCACGCGGTGCTGGTTACCCATGACATCTCTCGTGGTCGGTTCCCCTGCGGAGCGCAGGGTGGGTGCTGCCTTGTGTACAGGAGGTGGGGCTATTTACGCTGGGCTAGAAAGGGCTTTTCCCCTGCCCCCCATGAATCTACATGAAAGATGGGCACTTGTTCAGGAAGGAAACCACAGCATTTATTCAGGATTTGGGGTGAAAATAAGTCTTTTATTAATAACTTAATATTGTGAAAGCAGCCTTCTCAAAGCAGCCCAGCAGTAATCAACAAGCAAACTACTGTTGTTTTGTTGCTCTGGGGACACGGCAGAAAACCCTGAGCAGTGGTGAAAGTGCTCTATTCACGAGGGAGGGCCTCTTCTTAGGGCAGGCAGGTGTTTTCTCTCTGTCTCTTCGTGGTCTGCACCAAGAGGTGCAGTGCAGATTCTTCTGTGCCTCCCCTGCCATGGCAGCCTGAGTGCTGCTGTGCAGAGGGTTCGTCATCAGAACTGCCTTCACGAGGGAGGGCCTCTTCTTTGGAGGTGTTGGTGCCCTCTCCTTATGTTCTTCTCTGGCACCACGACCCTGCTCCACAGAGGCAGTTCCATGTGCCGTCTCGTTGTTTTCTTTAGGATGACGCGCTTTTTTCCACTCTTGCTGCAAAAGAAACAGAGACAATGTGTGAGTGTTGGCCCTTGGCCACCAATGCCCATGTGTTGTGGCTGGGAGAGCTCCGGTGTGCTGGGCACTGTGATCCCCCGTCACCTACTATAAGCTGTCGCGCCAGCTGTCCAGCCCACACCATGGCCCAGAGGAAAAGCAACATGATGCCACTCATCTTGGTGTCCAGAGCCCAACACTTCTGTGCTCTACTCCAGACTAACTGACCCCCACATCCCCGTGCCCCCTTTTATAGTCTGGCAGGCTGTGTCATCACACACCCCTGTGACATCACACACCCCGGTGACATCACACATCCTGGTGACATCACACACCCCTGTGACATCACACATCCCGGTGACATCACACAACCTGGTGACCTCACACATCCCGGTGACATCACACACCCTGGTGACATCACACACCCCGGTGACATCACACA
>VXBP01005043.1:789899-830823 GCA_013400115.1 Rhinopomastus cyanomelas | reverse complement strand
GTATTTCCACCCCACTGCCACCAGTCACTGATGAATCACTTGGACTGTGAACAAACCTTCACCCCAGGGTATCTCATGGGCTTCCATTTTGATTTCTACCTCATTAGTTCTAACAGAATCTGTGTACTGTTAGGAACCGCAGCGAGCTGTGAGAACACAGGTCACCCCCTCAGAAGAACCTCTCTGCACAGGCTGGAACATCTTTCCTTTTGGCCCTCACCTCGTTGTCAAACTAAGCAGCCGGCTGTCAAAAAGCCACGTCCTTTGGCCAGACGGGCGCTGAGTTTTGTTTTAGCTGTTCTGTAATTTACAGGACTTAAAAGCTGATCAAAAACCTGACAGTCTATTGAATTAGGGGTCAGGTAACGCATCGAACACGTGCGTGGTGTGCCTGGACCTCCCCAACCTTCCTGTTCCTCTCCTAACCAACAGCTTCTCTCTTTTACAGGTCTCAGGCTGCTTTCTGAGAGCCAACCAGCTTGCCCGTACTCCTGCATCAAACCTGTGATCACACAGAATCATCAAGGTTGGAAAAGACCATCAAGATCATCAAGTCCAACCTTCTGCTCCACTTAGTCAATCGCTAAACCATCTCCTGAAACACCATGTCTACCTGGTTTTTTAACCCCTCCGGAGATGGTGCCTCCACCCCCTCCCTGGGCAGCCCGTGCCATGGCCTCCCCACTCCTTCTGGGAAGAAGTTTGTCCTAAGATCCAACCTGAACCTCCCCTGGCACAACTTAACCCCATTTCCTCTTGTCCTATCGCTAGTCCCTGGGGAGAAGAGGCTGACCCCTGCCTTATTCCAGCCTCCCTTCAGGTAGTTGTAGAGAGCAATGAGGTCTCCCCTCAGCTTCCTTTTCTCCAGGCTGAACAGCCCCAGCTCCCTCAGCCTTTCCTTATCCAACCCGTTCTCCAGACCCCTACTCAGCCCAGCTCCTCTCCTCTGCCCCCTCTCCAGCAGCCCCCATGTCCATCCTGTCCTGCAGTGCCCAGCACCGCGGCCGGTTCTCGAGGCGCAGCCCACCCCTCACGGCACAGGCACAGATCCCCACTGGGTGGTTTCTTTCGGGGCACAAACCGTTGGAGGAAGCAGTCTGACAGCCACAAGCAGAGCAGCCGCGTGCGTCTCGAGGCACAGATGGCAGACGAGCAGCCAGACAGCCTGATGCCGCTCCGCGCTGCGGCTCGCTTACCAGATTGAGGACCGTCAGGTACTTCCACTGGCCACCGTAGAGGAAGACTTCGGACGGCCGCTCAGCCGCTTGCACATGTGTGATGGAGTAGGTCACGAAGAAATACCAGGCAAAAGCCAGGCAGTGGTACGTGGCGAGGGTAGAGACCTTCATGCTCCAGCGAGAGGTAATCGCTCCCAAAGCAGCTTTTCCCTACGGCCCTCGGCCGCTGCTCATGGGGGACGGAGGCGGCGGGGCAGGAGGTTTTATGTCCAAGCTCCCGTCTGAAGGAATAATCACAGGGCTGTGAACTTTGCTTCGGTTTGTTTCCCTTCTTGCTGTATGGGCAGGGGTGGGGGGTGGGCGAGAAGAATAGGCTTATTCCCCAGATTTAAATGCCTTGCTCAAGATTAGGGAAGATTAGCAAAGATTAGTTGCGGGGTTACATAAGTCGTTTTTGGGGTGCCTTTCTTTTTCAGAAGTGTGTGTGTGGGGGGGAGTTTGCTGCTGTCTTTATGCCTCAAGTGAGAACAAGTAGCTTTCCCTCACTCATAGCTTGGGGGGCAGTGAATCTCCAGCCCAGCTTGAGAAGACCCTGTGACTGGTTTTTCATTCCTTGTGCCAAAGGAAGAAGCAGAAAACTTAGTCTGTGAAAGAAGAACTGAGTTGATTTGTTGGTAGCCTGTGGATTCGTAGATTCACGGGTACCAGGTTGGAAGGGATCTCAAGGATCATCTAGTCCAACCTGTCAGGTTAAATATACAGTTTGAGTGAGATATCCCAGCTGGATCTTCACACTGTCTGGCGCAGGGCAATCGATCACTTCCCTCGGGAGTTTATTCCAATGTTTAATTGCTCTAATGATGGAGACAGCAAGGTGTCCCTGCCCATGGCAGGGGAGTAGGAACTGGATGATCCTGTGGTCCCTTCTCACCCTGACTGATTCTATGACTTGGTCTAGGTGATCCTACTGTGGCAGGGGGTGGTCTTTTGAGGTCCCTTCCAATCCCTAATGATCCTATAAACTGAGAGAATTTGCAAGCCTTGGGATTGGTTTCCTTGGGGTTGAAAATGACTGGGAGCATTGGCAGTGTTTGCAGGAAGAGGCTCTTTACACTGGGAACCATTGGGCAACCCCCAAGTCATTCTGAAGCTCTGGCAGGGTTGGAGACACCGAGCAAGGCGCTTGGCTGGCAAACCCTAAGCACTGAGCAGAACATCTCGCCCACCTGCCACCTGCATGAAGGGGTTTTTCCCTTCTAGCTGCCCTACAGGCAGCATTGAGCAATCTGCTGATGTTGGTTTGTTTTGGTTTCTCTCTTATACTTCATTTTCCCCCTGATACCAGCCCAAAGGCTCCATGTGGGATGATTCCCTATTGGGCAATTGGGCAGCAACATGCCTGTGTGTTGGGAAACAGCCCTTGCACTAAGGCACTTCCATACCCCACTGTGCTTCACTGACTTTTCCCCTGGTTCAGATTTCTCACATCCAGATTCCCCAGTCCATGGTGATCCCACTGAAATACTTCTTCCTCATTTAAGAGAAACAAAGATCCAAAGATCTTTTTGTCATTGTTGGAGAAGAAAACACCCTGACAGGAAAGAATAAAGAAGGAAAAAGATGGGAATGTGGTGTTTCTGACCGATCTGAGCTATTTCCTCTGTTTCTCCTTGTTACAGCTCTTCCCTGTGGCTAGAGGTAGGACCACGGTGTAGAGAGAGCTTTTCATTAGTGCCCTGCACATCCCAGCACCGAGCAGGCAGCACTTCCCAGGTTGTGTTCACACCAGTCTTTGTAGGGTTCTGCTGACATGTTCTGCATGTTCTCCTGCTCAGAAGGTGCCTGGGTGCATGCAAATGAATGTAAATGTATTCCAGACAGTAAGGTATGGCTGGGCTCTTGCTTTTTCCTGGAGGATCTTGGCCAGGATGGCTGGGAAGTTGTCAAGTACGGTGACAGTTTTCTGACGGGGACACCTGCCCCACAGACTAAGACCATCTGCTTGGTTTTGCCGTGTACTAGAAGCAAGACACACATCCATCAGATCTTCTGCTTCCCTTCCATAGGCAGGAACAATCTACTCAGGATGCAGAAGGATGGGAGATCCAGCTCCAAAGTTTTTGTTGAGGTTTTAGGGATGGAAGAATGAAAGAGTCCACTGAGGCTGGGCTGCAGGTCAAGTGGGATGGTTTAGGGAAACATCTTTTTCCACCTGCTGGGTGAACAGCTCACATCTGTTGCCCCCCCAGTGCTCCCAGTCTGCTTCAGGAGCTCATCAGATTTGAGCAGTGACAGCTGAGTTCATACTGGAGCAAACTGGGAGCTCCCACTGAACAAGTACTGTGGCTCAGCTGAAGACCAGTAACAATTCACTGGAGCTGTAGATTGTCTTGTATGTGCAAAACATCCACTAGTCACCTCCTCTTCTAGGGCAGTGGTCAGGCCAGGAAATTACTGGCAGGTGACAGAGGTTTAGGGCAGGTGGGAGGGAAGGATTCAAAGCCAAACAAAGTCCTGGGAAAGGTCTGAGGGCATAAAAAGTGGCTCTTTGTGCCTTGATGCCCTTTCAAGGACAAGGGATTGATCTGCAGCTGGGACCCATCTCCGTCAGAGTGAAGAAAGCTACAAGGAGCTGGTGAGTTCACTGGTTTTCATTCTGATTGCTTGTTTCTATCCTCAGTGAAGTTCTAGTACATCAAGACTTTGTTGCTTATTTGTCTCTAAGTGGCTGCTGTTGGAGGCTGGTGCTTGTGTGAAGGTGCTTGTGTTCAACATTCTCCGGGTGCTGTGGGAGTGTGTCCAGAGGTAACAGCCTGTGTACTTGCAGGTGATGCAGGGGACTGTGTGGATTACCTCTGCTCTGCACTGGTGAGACCACATCTGGAGTGTGGTGTCCAGTTCTGGGCCCCTCAGGTTAAGAAGGGCACCGAGCTGCTGGAGGGGGTCCAGTGTAAACCAATGAGGGTGATGAAGGAAGTGGAACACCTCCCTTATGAGGAAAGGTTGAGGGAGCTGGGTCTCTTGAGCTTGGAGAAGAGGAGACTGAGGAGTGACCTCATTAATGTCTATAAATATGTGAAGGGTGGGTGTCAGGAGGATGGAGCCAGGCTCTGCTCAGTGTTGTCTAGTGATAAGGACAAGGGGTGATGGATGTGAGCTGGAACAGAGGAGGTTCCTCATCAATATCAGAAGGAACCTCTTCTCAATGAGGGTGGCAGAGCACTGGAACAGGCTGTCCAGGGGAGTTGTGTAGTCTCCTTCTCTGGATACTTTTAAGACCCCCATGGATGTGTTCCTGTGTGACTTGGTCTAGGGGATCCTGCTGTGATGGGGGATTGGACTAGATGATCTTTTGAAGTCCCTTCCAATCCCTAATGATTCTATGACTAAGCAGTGTCGTAAGAGGCTGCCTGAGCATCACTCCCCCAGGGATGCCCCATAACAACAATTTGTTGTGATGGTCTGATTAGAAAATGAAAAACAATTGATCAAGCTGTCAGCTTGGCATCATCTGCTCCAGACACCTTCAGGTCCTGAGAGGTGAGCACCCCAAAATCATGTGGCTAAGAGGAATTTACAAGAGTTAATTCTGGGTTTATTTACCTTGGGCTTTAGTAGCTTCTAGGGGGTCTGAGTTTTCCAAATCCGAGCTGTGTGAGCAATAAACGTAGGGATGTTGTAGGTGCTAATAAAAGCTGAGAGCTGGCAGCTCCGTGGTGACAACTGTAATGAAGACTGAGGGAAATAATGGGAGATGTTCCACTGGATGTCTGAGAACGCTGCAATGTCTATCTGCTGTGTGGAAGTTCTACAGCTGAAAGACAGTCCATGCCTTCCTCCTGCAAGGGCCTCTCCTCTTCATCTTGTCTGGGATTGTTATTTTTTTAAAAGAACCTGTATTTTAAAGAGAAGAGAGGAAGTGGTTTGTGTCATCTTGATGTGTTTGTTCTGAATTGTTTTAACAAAGCTGTTCCAAAAACTCCAGAGGTATTTTTCAGTCCCCAAGTGGCTCCGTCGTTGGAAGCTCTCACTCTGCTTTCAGGTTTTCTCCCTCCTGTCGAGCTCTGTTGGCTTCTCGCTCCGTGTTTATTCAACACGAGACGCGAAATGTCACTTGGCTGCATCAACAAAACTTCCTGTGTAACAACGATTTGACGTTTCTGACTCTCCTCGGTGTCTGAAAGTGATGGTGTTAATCAAAACAAAACCTTCTCTGCTAACTGCTTGGGTTGCAAAAGGAGGCGGGCTGGAATGAAGAAGCATTTGAGTAGAAAAACCTTGTCCTTCCTCATTATCCCAAACTCATAGTGGAAATTGGTGGTTTGGAGCTGTGTCACCAAACCCCAGTAACATCCCCTCCCTTGACAAGGTGAATATTGCTTTGGAATGAGAAGTGATCCTGCAGAAGTCATCCTATGCAGAAATACACTTGGAGGAGGGGAAGCAGAGGAGAAACCAAACCAACGCCAGACCACAAAACCTTCAACAGTGTTTTGTATTTTCATTCTTTTTGACAAAATCCGCCTTTGCTTTCCTCCTGCGGGACGTAGGTTGGCAGGTTTCCCTCCCTCAGGGCTGTCTCCGGTGGTGGGGAAAAGCCTCCAGCTTTTGTGCCACCTCATGTGGTTCGTGGCCAGGTAATCAGATGTATTTGTGAGGAGTGTGAGTTTGGATGAAGGCCACGAGCTCCGAGCTCTTGTGCTGACCCTGTTCTTCTCGCTGCCCTTTGACAGAAATGCTGTGTGATCTGCCGTGTTCACTTGTGTGGCTTGAGATGCTTCAGAAGGGGAAGGTTGTGTTGACTTTGTCTTGAAGAAGGAGACCTGAACCTCTAAAGAAGGGGTGTGGAAGGGCTGGTCCCAATGTAGTTGGAAGTTGGTGAAAAGAGGACTGCAGAGTCCTGTTTCTTGCCCAGTTTTGTCTAGAATCATAGACTGGTTTAGGCTGGAAGCGACCTCAGAACTCATCTTGTCCCAACCACCTGCCATGGGCAACGACACGTCTTACCAGACCAGGTTGCCCAGACCCCACATCCAACCTGGTCTTGGACACTTCCAGGGATGGAGCAGCCACAACCTCCCTGGGCAGCCTGTTCCAGTATCTCAGCACATTCACAGGGAGGAATTTCTTCCTCAGATCTGACCTAAATCTCCTCTCTTTTAGCCTAGAACCATCCCCCTTGTCCTAGCTCTAGAGTTCCTCATGGAATGGCCCTCTCCAGCTTTCCTGCAGTCCCTTTAGGTACCAGAAAAGTCAGGGCTTTGCTAGAGATTATCAAAAACACTATCTGTGGGGAGCAGCCAGTTAACTCAGCAGCAGAGCTCAGCTGCCTGACACCAACATAAAACAATCCCTTTTCTTCCACAAAACAAGTTTTGTGGCTCCTGGTGACTCCCCAGATCCTCTTGCTCTGCACTGAGGTGCTAATTCCCCCTCCTTTGCTTGTGGTTTTGTCCCAGGGACTTCCTGGGAAGCTCCACTGGTGCATCCATGCTCCACATAACCCTCTGCTTCTGGTGGAATCTTCCATTGGGGCCAAACCTGCTTTATTTCTGTAGGGGTGGGTTTGCTTTTCCACTCGTGTTTTGTTTCTGCTTTGGGAAGCCTTGTTTGAAAGGCCCTTGAAGCTCCTGGGCTCCCACGTGTTTACTTTGGAGAGAACATGCTCCCTGTTAAGCTCCAGATGTAATTGTCTGTAATATGTTGTTTTTTCAAGCGGCGATGTTATCCGCAGGTCCCAGATGATGATGGGTCTTGTGAAGAAGATGCCAAGATTGCTTCACACAGTGAGAAGCTGTCATTGGAGGGCAAGCAAAATGGAAAAGTTTGCTCAGGGGCAGGAAAAAGCCATCTCGTGCTCACACACTGGTCCTTACAGTGGCTATGAGCCCCTGTTTGCAGGGCTTTCTCCAAGACTTGGGTGCGTTTCTGTTGTTCACCATTTGTGGTGGGGACAGTGAGGTGCTGGGGCCAGAGCCTCACCTGTGACTTCCATCTGGAGCCAACCTGCACTGAGCTTCCCTCCCTAGGAACTGCTGAGCTGCTGTCCCACCTCTTGGGCTCTTCTGGGGTGGCTGAATTTGGGATGTTTAGATGACAGTGGTGACTAAAGTCACAGAGTAGTAGGGGTTGGAAGAGATCTTGGGAGATCATCTTGCCCAACCACCCTGCAGAGAAGGAGTCTCCTTCTCTGGAGATGTTTAAAACCCTCCTGGATCTGTTCCCATGTAACTTGGTCTAGGTGGTCCTGCTGTGGCAGGGGGATTGGATTTGATGATTTTTTGAGGTCCCTTCCAATCCCTAATGTTCTGTGATCACTTAGAGAAGATCCCACAGGAACACATCCAGGTGTGTTCTGAAGGTCTCCAGAGACAGGGGCTGCACAACCTCAAACACACAGTTTAGAGAGTCTGGAGTCTCTCCAAGCGGTTGTTACTCGGGACTCCCCATGTTTATCCTGAGAATGACTGTTGCTGTTTCAATTCTGCTCCCCATCCCCTCCAACTCCTTGGGTCTTGGGGTTCTGTTGCACCCCCCCACCATGACTTCCCCTTGACCCCTTCCCAACAAGCTGCAGGATGTTCCCTGAGGGAAAAATCAGGCTCGACTGGGCTGGGCAAGGCTCCCAGTTTGTCACATGAAGGGTGGCGAGGAGGAAACGTGGCTGGGGCTGAGTCTATTTTGGTGATGACCCGCTCGTACCTCACCCTTTGCCTGAGCTGTGCCGAGGGGTTGGTCCTCGCAGAGGAAGGAAGAGCCTGGAAATCCCCAGCGTGAAAGAGCAAAGTCATGATTTCATTCCAGCCAGGGAAATGCAAGCGATGTGGTTTTGGGGTTTGGCTCTTTTCCCCCTCTTTTCCGTCTCTATTTTTCTTTCATTTAGAGCAGAAGAGAATTTCCAGATCCAAGTGGAAAAAAAAAACCCAACAAACCCCAAACATTTTCATTTTCACACATCTGTCATGATTTGGATCCTCCTGCTGTCCTAAAATAGGGCTGGGTTTTTGTAATGTGAAGAGCTGAGGAAAGACGGGAACAACTGGGACGGCTCCGCGGGAGGACTGAGTTTCCCAGGGCTGTGTCCTCCTCCCGGTGCTGTGATCCCGCCGTGGCAGGGGGATCAGAGTAGATGCTCTTTTGAGGTCCCTTCCAGTCCCTGATGTTCTGTGATTCTGTGACGGGGCCGATGCCTCTGCAGGTTTGAGGGTCTTGGGGGGACAGCTGCAAGTCATCCCCTAAATCCTTCCTTAGGCTGGGGAGCACGTGGCTTGGCTTTCAGTTTGTTTTGCCCAGACTGTGCTCTGCTGGCCAAGGCACCGTGTTCCTCGTGACCCAGGGAGCTGATGCTGCTGGAGGTGGCTGGGGAACCACAGTCCTACGTAGGCGCTGAGCTCAGGGCTGGGGATGTGCTTCCTCCTGCCGTTGGAGCAGCCAGGAAAGTCTCCATCTGTTAGCAGGGGGCATCTTAACAGGGGCCTTTGGAAATGCAGCTGAAAAGCTAATTCCCTTCTCCTCAGCTTTTAACTAATTTTAAAATTTGTAGAGTTTGGGGTTATTTTTTATTTTGGGGGTTTCGTGTTTGGTGTGAGGTTTTAGTTTCTTTTAGGGGCTTTTCAATTTCTTTCTTTTGGGGCTTTTGTAATTTCTCTTGAAGGTTTTTTTAGCTTCTTGTATTTCATTTGATTATTTTAATTTATTTTGTAGTTTCTTTTGGGGGGGGTTAGGCTTATTGGGGGTTATTTTAGTTGTGCTTTTTCTCAGTTTCTTACCAGTTTGTTGTTCTTTGGTTTTGTGGGGTGTTGTTTTTTTTAGTTTCTGGTGGTTTGGGGTTTTTTTAGTGAGTTTCTTCTTTTCCCTACATCTCTTAAAAAGTCCCCTGGTGCTTTGCCATCCCTCGTGACACTCCCACATCTCCTCCACCAGCATCTCCCTTAAAACCACAGCCGAGCAATTACAGACGTGGCTCCCAGGGCGCTGCCTCCCATGGGCCAGTCCCACCCGAGGGGTCCCAGTGAGACCTCCCTGCTTGCCACTGGTTGTGTTTGCTGAGGATTCCCAGTCCCCCGTGGCCCCTCTGCTGGGGCAAACCAGCAGCGCTCCATCAGCTCTGGCCGAGAGGCACCGTGTGCTGTGCGTGAGCGTTTCTGAACAGATCAAAACACGTTATTTAGCAGCAGATCCTCGTTAACAGCCCGGGGATTTGTGTGGCTTACAGCCCCCAGGAAGCCATTTGCTAGTTTACTCTGAATTTGCAAGGCTTTGCAGCCAGCTGCAGGTACCCGGTGATTATGGCTGGGTTTGCAATAACGAGGTTGGGTTTGCAGCCATCTGCAGCGGAGAACACCGACGGCTCCCGGCGCTCCGCGTGGAACGGCTGCCGAGCAGCTCGCGGGCCAGACCTGCTGGGCTCTGTGCAAACAACACGGGCTCTGCTGTAAAAGCTGACAAAACCCAGGCAAACATTACTGGCACCCTGTGGAAGAGGGTCTGTCAATAGCTCCAGCGAGCTGCGCTGTGGTGGGTGGGTGTGCGGAGCGCTCCCTCCCTCTGCCCCTTCCCTCTTGGGCTGGGTCGTTTTACCTGTAGTAGGCAAACTCAAACACTTGAGCTTTGCCTTCTGGTCCCTTGGGCTCTGTCCTGGCAGAAAGGGAGGTGAAATGTTGCTGCTGGGGGATTTACCCCCCGAAAAGGGTTCTGCAGCTGCGTTGCTGAGCATCGTCCTCTAAGGCAGTGTGATGGTGGCAATGAGGGGTTCCATCCATCCCCACTTGTGCTGGGTAGGTTGTCTTTGTCCTGCCTCTGTGTTTATGGGTAAGGGAGGGCTCCAGGGACTGGGGTGTTTCTGTGGGGCTGGGAGAAGACTGGAGTAAGGGCTGCTCTGTGCAGGACACCTCAAGGTGGAGCAGACCTACCTCCTGTCTTGCTGGGTTTTGTAGGCATCTCTCTTTCCTGGGGAGTGATGTGGCTCTCCCTTCCCTGAAGATGCCCACAAGGAGGGCTATTGCTCTGTGACAGCTCCTGTTTGTAGGATGAGGCTCATTTTGAACCTCAGATTCCCCACTAGAGCTACCAAAACTACCCTCCAGCGTAAACCAGTGCAGCTTGGCCAACTTGCACCTTGTCTGACCTTGCCTTGCATTTCTTAGGGGAACAAATCTAGGCTGTAGAGCTCTGTATATGGATGGCTTCTCTCATTTTCTTTCTGGGCACACAAGAAAGGCACCCACAAGATGCATCTGAAGGGTATTTGTGTGCGATGCAGCTGCTCTGAAGAGCAGAACCAGGCTTCAATCAATTTACTCACCCGAAGCAGAAACAGGAGGTGGGCAGTTGGGTTTTGACTTGGTGCCATTTACCCAGGTGCTGAATTTCCCCTGGATCCTGTGTTGTTTTCAGTCAGAAATGGCAATAAATGGCTGCTGGGGAATTCCCTCCTCAGAACCACCAGGAAAACACCTTTGCCCCATCCCCAGGAGCAGCTGCCCTTGTTTGCCCTTCCCTCTCCCACGTACCCCCCAGCTTTCCTCCTTCCATTTCTGCCCTCTTGCGGTTTCTGTCGTGGAAGTCCCTGCCCTGAGGTTCCTCTGTCGCTGGCAGCAAGTTGAGAATCTTCTTCCTCCTCGTGCAGAAGCTGCAAGACCCCTTTAGACCTTCCCCACTAGGCAAAGGGAAGAACCTGAGCACGTGGCACACATGAACCTCTCCCCTTGCTGTCCCATAAGGAACGGCGTGCAGCTCAGCGTTGCTCCTTCACCATCACTTCCGAGGTTATTTTTCCCAAGGTGTGATTTCATGCCAGTTCAAAACCACATCCCAAAATGGCACAGTTCTTGGCCAAAATTATTGCCCTGATAAAAATTACTCCAAATTCTCTTCTTACTCTGCCTCAGAGTAACCAAAGTGTTTCCACCCTGCTTTTGGTTCAGAAGGTGTAGGTAGGGATTGAATCTATTGACTGACTGCACCTACGGACAGAAAACTGGAGCGGAGGTGGTTTTGATGTTGGGTTCAACAGCTTTTAGCACCTTGAAGCTGGAAATACTCCTATCAGTTCCCCCTTTGATATCGAAAGTACTTCCATCTTTTATGGTATCTCCAAACTAATGCGTCAGCAACACCCGGCAGGACTTTGTGCTCCTCTGGTTTTACCCGATGGTGGTTCCAAGGGAATCTCTGCTCTTCCTGGGGAGGTTTTCTTTTACCTGGTACCTCTGGTGATTCTCACATGAGGGCGATTTGTGCACTTTGCTGTAACATCATAACACAGTCTATTACCATCCCCTGCTACTCACAGGATCCACAGAATCGTTCAGGTTGGAGAAGACCTTCAAGCTCATTGAGTCCAAACCTTAACCCAGCTGTCCCAAGGCCACCACTAAACCCTGTCCCTAAGCTCCAGATCTCCATGACTTTGAAAGCAGGGATGCCGATTCGAACCCCATCCCTGGGCAGCCTGTTCCAAGGCCTGATGGTGCTTTCCATGGAGAAGTTTTTCCTGACATCCAACTTAAACTTCTCCTGGTGCAAGCTGAGACCCTTTCCTCTTGTCCCATCGCTTCTTGCTTAGGGACTCGCACTTAAGATGATTGCCTGCTAGCTGAAATTCTTGATTGACAGCATCTTTCCTCAGCTCTGATCTCAGAAGTGTAGGAAAGGACAGCAATGCCTGGAGATGAAGAGAACATCTGCCAGCAGAGGAAACGAGGCAGATTTTCAGAATATCAGATAGCCTCTGCTGTTCTTCCAGGTCTACACTGGTGGTTGAAGGAAGAAACCCTTCGCTCTAATCTCATTAGTGGCACTGAGGCAACAATGGACTGACTTCAAAAGGGCTTTTCATCTTAAGGAAGAGAAAGGAGAGTTTCAAGATGTTCCTCTGAAAATAGTTAAATGGAAGACAACCCAGTCTACAGTCTTTAGCATCCATTGATCTGCTCCTCAGCACGACGGAGCAGGAGGAAGAAAATCACTCTAAAGCCCTTTTAACTTGGTGCCAGTGAGCTCTGCGCCACTCGTCAGCGTCAATTCATTATTTGCCTGAGAAATCAGAGGTCAGACGTAGGGTTTAAGGAAACTTTTGGGAAAGTAAATGCCAAATTCCTCTGAGGATCTCCTGGAATACAGGAACCTCTACAAATGGGCTTTACTGGTGAGAGAACTGTGGAATCAACAAACCCACAAAATGGGGAGGGAGGGCGAAACCCAAGCAGATACCCGAACGGTCCCCTCCTTCCCCCAAAAAGGCAGATTCTGAATTCATCATCACCACGAGTGGTGTGTTTTCACCCAAAAAAATGCAGTTAATCATTCAAATACAGCAAGACTCTCTGTGATTTGTGTGTTCAATCAAGACTAATCACCACAGCTTGAGTTCTTGAATATTAAATGCTCGTTGAGTCTGCTCACGAATTATCTGCATAATTTTTGTCACGGAGCTGGAGCTGTCTGATGGATTATGTCAGACAAAACACGGCTGTGAGCTGGGAAGCGCTGGTGGACAATCTGCAAACAGACGTGTGAAGGAGTCCAGGATACAACTTCCAAGGAATACTTTGCTCATCTCAGAGTTTGAGTCCAAGACTTCCAGTTTTCAGTTTTTCAGCAGTATCTGTTGGTGCAGGACTGAGTTTGTAGTGGGGGATGTTTGTGGGAGAGACATCTCCCTTCCAAGTGAAGGCATCAGAAGCTGCTTCCTCAGCAGCTGCCTACCTACAGCCTATTTGGTCTCCTCGAGTTGCTGCTGATTGCAGCCTGGTGGGGAAGGCAGAGCTGGTAAAGACGTCGCCGACATCCTGAACCTTCAGGAATGTGGCAGACAGCCTGAACGATGAGGTTAATCAACGTGGAACCAAGGAATTAGAAACCATCACCGAATCAGGATCCGAGAGAGACTCGACAACCTGATTAAAGAAATCAAAGTGAGTGCCAGGAAAATGCAAAATGGTGTTGGGATGTGAAGCCAAATGAATGAAGCAGTGAGAGATGGAGCAGTGGTGGATAGAAAGCTCTGAGCTCAGCAGCAGGAGGTGGAATCTGTATGTGATGCTGACGCATGACAGCTTAAGCCCATATAGGGTAGGAGCCAGTCTGAAATGCGAGTTGAGCCTTCTCTAGCGCCCTTCAGGGGGTGAAGGGCGAGGGTAGTGCTGTGCTTAGGACCAGAGTTTCTTACACAATAGTTTATGCAGTTAATTGGGAAATTCCTGTCTGGGCACAAGTCTGTGTTTGTGGGGAAAAAGCCTGAGAACAACTCGATGAGGCAACCGTCAAGTGTGTAGGGTAGGGATGAAAGCACACACGAGGTCTTTGCCAGAAGGTCCGTTTGAGGAAGGTTTTGGTCAAGTTAAGCTTCACTCTAGATTCGTGTTAAGGACAAATCCTAAAACCACCAGAAATGTCTTTGCAGGGGGAGGCTGGGTCCTTCCATTGCCATAGACTTCCTGTGACCTCCAGAACAATGGGGCTCCTCCGACACCCTCATTGTCTGCGTCTGTAGGAATGTGTTTGTGACTTGCCACAAGCTAGGCAATGATGGGCAGGGAAGTGCAGAGCATGTCTCATTAGTTTTATTTAAGAAAATGAATTCCTGTGCCAACAGCTGTTTTTCATAGAGGGCTCCGTCCTTCCCAGCTTCAGCAATTCTGGTGGAACCCACCCGTGAAAGGGGGCTGTAAATAAAAATGAAATCAACTTGATTATCTGATGTGCGATAAAGAGCTGAATACACACAGATCGTTACAGGATGGAAGGGACCTCCAGAAGTCATTGAGTCCAAACCCCTGCTCAAGCAGGATCATAGAACTTAAGACAGACATATATAGAGGGTCTTAAAAGTCTCCAGAGATGGAGACTCCACGACCTCCCTAGGCAGCCTGTTCCAGTGCTCTGTCACCCTTACAGTAGGGAAAATCTTCTTCATGTTGAGATGGAACTTCCCGTGCTCCAACTCACACCCATTGCCCTTTGTCCTATCACACGGTGCAAGTGAAAAGAGATTCTCTTGCTTCTTGGCACCCAGCCCTCATGGATTTACAGATGGGGATTAAGTCCCCGTGTAATCTTCTCTCCACACTAAAAAGTCCCAGATCTCTCAATCTCTCTTCATAACGCAGGTATTCTAGCCCCCTGATCATCCTTGCAGCCCTCCATTGGATTCTCTCATTCAGACCTCTGTTTCTCTTGATCTGGGGTGACTGAACCTGGACAAAATGCTCCAGATGTGGTCTCACTGGGGCAGAGTAGAGAACCTCCCCTGATCTGCTGAACATACTCTTCTTAATGCATCCTAGGATTGCTGTCCTCTTGCTGCACACCTGTGTCAAAAGCCCTGTCCCAGCTTTCTCATGGCCCCCTTCAGATATTGGAAAGTTGCTAGAAGGTCACCTGGGAGCCTCCTCTCCTCCAGAACAATCTCAACTTGCTCAGCCTGTCTTCATAGCGGAGGTGCTCCAGCCCTCTGATCATCTGAGTTCCTCTCTTCTGGATACCTCTCAGGAGCTCCATGTCCTTCTGATGTTGAGGACTCCAAAAGTGGACACGCAAGTCCAGGTGGGGTCTCACAAGAGAGTAGAGTAGAGGGGCAGAATTACCTCCCTGAACCTGCTGTTACTGCTGCTTTTGATGCAGCCCAGGACGTGGTTGGCTTTCTGGGCTGCAAGTGCACACTGGTGGCTCCTGTCCGCCTCTGAGTCCTTCTTCTCAGGGCTATCCTCAATCCTTTCTCCTCCCAACCAGTATTTGCACGTGGGATTGCCTTGACCCAGGTGCAGAACCTTGCACTTGCCCTTGTGGAGCTGCATCCAGTTGGCGGTAGACCATTTCTTGAGCCTGGCAAGATCCCTCTGGATGGCATCCCTTCCCTCCAAGGTGTCATCAGCACATTGACTGAGGGGGGGTTCAATTCCACTGTCCATGTCACCAACAAAGGTATTAAATAGCTCTGGTATGACTGCTGACCTGTGAGGAACAGTACTTGTCACACCTCTCCATTGGGACACTGAGCCATTGATCACAACTCTTTGGGTGCGACCACCCAGCCAGCTCCTTATCCAACTTGTGGTCCATCCACTTGTTGATGCACTAAGCTGGGAACCAGTTGGGGAAGATATTTGAAGCGGGGATGAAGAGCTGAAACCCCACTCAAAGCAGAGTGTTGTTAGTTGTCACAGTTCTAGGCTTCCACAAAAACCCTGTTTTGGAGAACTGCTGCATTCCAAATGCTTCCAGAAGCCTCTACATGGCCTCTTTCCTCCTCTTCAAAAAAATATGATAGGACAGTGTTGTTGAGCAGTTAGTGGAAGAGTATCTACTGCAATTTGGCAGTGTCTATGGACTGCCCAGGGAGACAGTGGAGTCCTCATCCCTGTAGGTGTTGAAGGACAGACTGGATGTGGCATTTAGTGCCATGGTCTAGCTGATTATTGTGATGTTAGGTCATAAGTTGGGCTGGATGATCTTAGAGGTCTTTTCCAGCCTCCATGATCATAGAATCATTAGGGATTGGAAGGGACCTCGAAAGATCATCTAGTCCAGTCCCCCTGCAGGATCACCTAGACCAAGTCACACAGGAACACGTCCAGGCAGGTCTTCAATGTCTCCAGTGAAGGAGACTCCACAACCCCCCTAGGCAGCCTGTTCCAGTGCTCTGTCACCCTCACTGTGAAGAAGTTCCTTCTCATATTGATGTGGAACCTCCTATGACCCTGTGACTGTATGAGTGGTTATTCCAAAGATGCCTTTTCCATAGGGCTGAATGCAGCAAATGCATCATCTTTTGATTCTTCTAAAGCAGCTGGAGATGATTCCAGCACCTCGCTGAAGGGCTGACGTGTTGTTTCCCAAGCTGAAAGAGAAAAATAATAATCCAAGCTGCTCTGTCACTGTCTCATGTCCTCTAGAAATGAAACAAAGAGTTTTTTTCTACCTGGCAGGTCAACAGCTTTTCAACACCTTCCCTTTTCTTGTATTTCCCCAATGAACGACTGTTGTTTGGAAGCAGAAGAGAAATAGGACAGAAAGTGGCTGCGGGAAGATTTGAAGGAAAGTCTTTCATTTAGGCCCCTATAACAGATGAAGCAACAAAATCTGGTTTTGCTTTGTTTTTTCCTTGAGGAGTGAATGATGGTTTGTTTCTGCACAATGCTCTTCCTCTGTGGGTGTTGAGCTGAGTGCAGGAGCCGAGTTAGCTGTGTGTGTTCTCCTTTCTTTCTGTTGCTCCCCAGGTCTTTGAGCAGCCACAGCTGAGTGGTTGCTTCACTGAGCAGATGGATAGGAAGTGGTTGTATGCTCAGGTGGGTCTGGGAGTGATGGGCAGCAATATCTTGCGGCTAGGGAGATGCTGAATTACATTGCTTCCTAGAGCAAGTGGTCCATTTCCATATGCAAATGGGGACCAGTGTCCAAGACTGGGCTGTAGAAAGCTGCTGCAAAACCCTTGGGATCACAGAATGGTCTGGGTTGGAAGGGACCTCAGAGATCATCCAGTTCCAACCCCTTGCCATAGGCAGTGACACCTCTCACCAGACCAGGGTGCCCAGAGCCCCATCCAACCTGGCCTTTGAGGTTGGATGCCATGGAACCGCCACAACCTCCCAGGGCAGCCTGTTCCAGTCCCTCAGCACCCTGACTATAAAGAATTTCCTCCTAACATCCAATCTAAATCTACTGTCTTTTGGCTTAAAGCCATTTCGCCTCGTCCTGTCACTACAAACTGTTGTCAAAAGCCCTTCCCCAGCTTTCTAACAGGCTCCATTCAGGTACTGGAAGGCTGCTATAATGTCTCCCCTCATAGGAAGGTTGGGTCTGTCCCTGACATGATGAGAAAGAGACTGGCTGTTACTGGCTTCAATTTCAGCTTCTCTCTTTGGGACAAAGGAGTTGCTACTCCATATCTCCCAGGGCTGCCTTACCAGTCATGGTGAGTACTGGGAGGCCACTCAAGCCCTCCAGATCATCGAAGGTCTGACCCTGACTGTGTGTCCAACCAGCCATCACCGTCCATTGTCCAACCTTAATTATATGTCCAACCAGCCATCACCCTCTCTGGTGCCTTTTACTGAGGACAAATTGTCTTTTCAGCAGCGTTTAAACACACTCTAAATAGGAATGATCCCATTTCACAGTTACGGCATCTGAAATGGAACGAGCGGCTCTAAGAAAGCTCTTTGCTGGCAGTAAACGAGATCCGATTCTCTGTGATGAGCTGGAATAGCTCCTCGGAGCAGATGTATTTTATCAATTTAGGAACACAGACTGTGAAAACATGTCCTGCTTTGAGGGATGGGTTTTTATGTTGGTGTGTGCACAGTCAACAATAAACCCATGGAAGCTGGAATTGGCTTCTCAGCTCCACACAGTGCAGCTTGCACCACGTCTACTGTTCACCGATAGGGTGACGGAGGCACTTCTCAAGCTGCATGAGTTGTGTTTGCTCACCCCAGTTCTGTAGGTTGATGAACACTGCTGACAGCATTTTTCATGCTTTATCATTTACTTTTTTCTTGAGAAGAGAGTAAAAGTCATGTAGATGTGAAGCTGAGGGACAGGGCTTAGTGAGGGGCTTGGGACAGTTCAGTTAATGGTTGGACTTAGTCTTAAGGGTCTTTCACAACCTGAATGAGTCTTTGACTTTGAAGAGAGGGCAGCTGGTGTTCGCACAGATTTGTATCTGGTTTTTAACCAGGATTGAACATAATAGAGTTTCCATTAAATAATTTGGGTGTTGTGGAGTCTCCTGCTCTGGAGATGTTTAAAACCCACCTGGACATGTTCCTGTGTGACTTGGTCTAGGTGATCCTGCTCTGGCAGGAGGATTGGCCTGGATGATCTTTCAAGATCCCTTCCAATCCCTAATGTTCTGTGATTCTGTGCCTTGATCTAGGTGGTCCTGCTCTGCCAGGAGGATTGGACTAGATGATCTGTCGAGGCCCCTTCCAATCCCGAATGTTCCGTGACTCTGTAATAATTCCCACAGATAAAAAAGCAGGCAAAGCACAGAAGGTTTTGCCAGACACAGGGCTGATTTTTACACCTCTGTAGAACACAGGGCACCCACAGATTGAGGCATAGACCTTCAGTCCTAGGACCTGGCCAAACCCGCCTTTGTGACCCCTGCAAACAAAAAGTGTTCCTGTTGCACTGGCCAACTAATTTGCTAGAATTGAAGAATTAAGAGAAAAAAGCAGGAACTTGGATTTTATTGTTTTCCTGAGAAAGCAGCTCTTGTGCGATCGCGTTGGCTGCCCAGCTCAGACCTCTCGATACCTGGATCCTGTCTTCAAGCCCAATTTTGAGTGGGGGTGGGAAGCCTGAGACATTACTAAAGTCCATCAGTCGCATGAGAAGTGGAGCCCCACAACACAAAAAGACAAGACACGTGCCCCAGTTAAGGCAATGACTGTGACACAATCATGTGTGGTGGCAACTGCTGGAGCAACCACACAAGAGAGACTTTGTGACTGTCTCAGCCTCAGCAAAAGCTTCCCTGGGAGTTTGGGATTGACCACAAGACACAGACAGACAACCAAGGAGCCGTGTTAAGCTAAGTTGTGGTGTGTGAGGGTCTAGGTTCCAAGTGGTTCCACTTCTTGCTGGTACCATCCCTGTATCGTTTGGTTTGCTCTGCGTCCTCAAGAAATTGCTCAGACCCAGAACTTCTAAGAGTTTTCCCTGCGTGAGCTAACAGATGCCAACAGATCTGCAACTGCGGAGCTTTTCAGCAACGCTGCTGAGCTGAGGTCAAGGGAGTGAGCAGATGTTTCCTCTCTTTCTGTGTTGCCTCACTCCATCTTCCACCCTCCACAGGCAGCCCTGGCTCAGGAGGTTTCCAGGCTGGTGATATTCGCCATTTCCTCCTTTAATTGCTTTTGTTTCTCTTTCGCTCTGCGGTTGGACCAAGATGGGTCACCCAGGGTCTGGGCTTTCCCCTTCAGTTCCTTCTTTCAGTTGGAGGAAATTTGTGACTTCTCCTGATGGCGTGACGTGATGTGGGTCACGGATATCTTCAGGAAACTGCTTTGCTAGTCCTGTTCCTCCTTAAGTGTCACGAAAGCAACCAAACCGAGGTTGCTCACACGTAGTTGTTTGCACAGAGCGGAATGGCTGCAGCTGGAATCGCTGAACCCTGAGCTGGTGTGGTCAGCAGCCTTGAGATCAGGCATTGCAGGGGAAGCCCACGATAAAACCCCCCATCTGCCTCATCTGGAGTGGGAACTGGAAGCAGGTCTGTCTGCTTGGGTGGCCTTTTCTGCCAGGGCAAGGGCTGCTGTCCTGTGTGGGTGACGAGCTTTAGAGCAGGCTTGGGTCAAGACCAGAAAAGTCCTGACACCTCCCTTCACAAATCCAGGCAGCAGATGCCTGAGCATTACAGAACCATGTATGTTGGAGAAGATCTTTGTGGTCATCTAGTCCAACCATTAACTGAACTGTGCCAAGGCCACCACTAAACTCTATCCCTAAGCTCTAGATCTCCATGGTGTTGAAACACGTCCAGGGGTGGTCATTCACACCCTTCCCTGAGCAGCCTGTTCCAAGGCCTGATGACTGGAACATCGAAGTACTGGAAGGGACTGCCTGGGCAGTCAAGATCCCTTCCTTCTCTGGAGACATTTAAAACCCGCCTGGACATGTTCCTGTGTGACTTGGTCTAGGTGATCCTGCTCTGGCAGGAGGATTGGACTAGATGATCTCTCGAGGTCCCTTCCAGTCCCTAATGTCCTGTGATTCTGTGACCCTTTCCTTGAAGTTTTATCTCATGTCCAACCTTGAGGCCATTTCCTCCTGTCCTATCACTTGTTCCTTGTGAGAAGACACCAAACTCCCCATCTCCATGACCTCCTTTCAGGTAATTGTAGATGGTGACAAGGTCTTCCCTGAAGCAGCAGAGAGAGTTTTCTGGGCAGGTTTCTCTTCCCATGACCACATGTTGTCCTTTTAAACTGAAAATCATCTGAAAAACCATGATTACTTTCTCACACTTACCCTGAGCCTGCTCTGCAAGTCTATGGACAACGTGTCCAATGCGGAGCCCACTGCTCTGCTCACACATGGTCTGTCTCCCACTTTAGCTCCTGAATCAGTCAGTGGAGGAGCCCCAGCCTGGCTGCTGCTGAGTCAGCACTGCTGCACAAACAGGTTCTCTGTTCTCACGGCTGGGAAAACGGTCATCCCAGCGATGTCTGGACTTTCCATAGCTCCAAGGACGCTCTCAGTGTTATAAAGAGCAGCAGTGGGGCTTTGGAGAGTGCAGGGCTCTGACTAAGGCTCTGCTTGAGCCGCGCGGCAGATTGGTTGTCATTGCCAGCGAACGTCCACCATTTATAACCTTCCCTCCCTGGAGGTCCCAATGAATTTGGAGAGAAGTAGCTTTGCTTTCTCACGGATTGGAACGATCCTGTCACACTGGGCCTCTGGCAGATCTCTGCCTAATGCACATCACACCAGCAGGCACCGTGCTGTGCTCTTCACCCGTCTACTTCTGTCTGGGTCGCTCTCAAACCTGCTCCACCAGACTACCCCAAGTGCTAACCAGCTCTGAATCTCACCCTCTGACAGATAACACAAGGAGCAGTGCCCCAGGTATCTCCTTCTAAGAGCTCATTTGACAAACAACACTGGAAAAAAACCCAACCAACCCAACCAAAGCACAAAGGCCAGTGCTGGTGCAGATCAGATGCAGCTAAGCGTTCAGCAAGAAAACCTCCTGCTGTGACAGCTTTAAAACAAAACCAGGGACAAAAGTGTCCTGTGAAGGAAGGGTGTGTATTTCTTTATATGCATAGGTGGCTTTGCAGGATGCCCTTCAAGTGAGGACTCCAGGGCGGTACCTATGGACTGAATACAAAGAGGACTATCACCCAGAAAGATTTGCAGATGTGGAAGTGTCTTTTGGGAGTGGAATTTTACCTAAAAAGGTTATTATTTTGTAAATAGCTGGAGCCAAGAAGCCCTGTTGGCACAGGTTAGGCACTAGGAGAAAGGGCTGGACTTGATGATCCTGGAGGTCCTTTCCAGCCATGATGATTCTATGAACCCTCATCCAGTGAGAACCGCTGCTCATGTCAGAGACTTTAAATACGTCCGCAGTTGGCTTCAATCAGTTGGTCCTAGGGCAGAGCACTGGAAGGGGCTACCCAGGGTGGTTGTGGAATCTCCTTCAATGGAGATGTTTAAAACCCACCTGGACATGTTCCTGTGTGACTTGGTCTAGGTGATCCAGCTCTGGCAGGGAGATTGGACTGGATGATCTTTCAAGGTCCTTTCCAATCCCTAATGTTCCACGATCTTCTCTGCTTTATATCAATATGACTTTCGCCTCTTTTCAAGATACACCATTTTGGCTACTAACCAAAAGAATGGCTTGGCCTCTCCAACAATCAATCCCAAAATCTTTACTCCACTGAATTCACCTGGGAAGTCCACCCCGGGTGGTTTGCCAAACCACCCGTGCTATCTCCAGCTAGGGAGAAGGAGCAGCTGTACTGTTGTCACACTGAGTTATTGTGTTTTCATCTTTGCGGAGAGATGATTTCACTTGATTATCCTACAAGAATTCCTTCTGACACCGAGTTTAGGTGCTCTTGAATTCATTATGCTGCCTAATTTATATTTGATAGGACATGACAATAGCTTGAAGCTGTATTGACAGATCTTTATTGAGGATAATTACTCAACAGGAATCGTTCCGAGCGAATTAATCAGATTGCAAATTCACTTCAATTTTTTCTTTCGCAGCACTCGGGCTACAAGGAGCGAAACTCTCACACTTTTCCTTTGCTAAATGGGAGCTGTAATTTTGTTTAAAACCCTTTGAATCCTTCCAGGTAAATTTGAGCTCCCCAGAGAAGCCTGTAACACCTAAGCTCCACTTCTGAGACTTGATTAATGTGCAATTCAAGATGATACTGCTACAGGCAGTCGTCTCGCGCCATTCCCTGCGATGGCAGGTTGTCACTTGCTTCAGTGAGGTGGTTCGGTGGGAAGGGTAGGAGAAGCAGCCACCTTCCCTGCCCTCTTCAGGGAGGGGATTTGCTCCCCATCTGTGGAGCAGGTGGGAAACTGACCACTGACCCAGTCCTGGGGAGGCACCAGAAGACCAGAACTTGCACCCCCAGTTTCTCTCCTCCAATTTCTGTCACTGGCCTACATGGGACCACAGTCCATCTCTGAGCATCTGTACAACTTGCTCTGGGATTTCAGAGACTTTACACTCAGCAGAACAGATCCACAGAAGCAAGAGATGTCACTTGTTCCTTGTGAGAAGAAATCCAGCCCCACCTCTCTGCAGCTTCCTTTCAGGTAGTTGCAGACAGCAATCCAGTCTCCCCTCAACCTCCCTTTGCTTCAGACCAACTAGTCTCAGCTCCCTCAGCCACTCCTCACAAGGTTTGCTCTCCAGACCCCTCCCCAACCTTGTAGCCCTTCTTTGGACCCTTTCCAGAGTCCTCCATTGAGTTGCTCTAGAACTGGATGCAGCTTTGGACCCCGCCAGTTCCAAGTTCAGCCCTCATGAGTCACCTGAGGCATAACATTGACTTTTAGGTTCCCATTTCCCAAAAAGCTACAGCATGCAGGTTTGGATGGAAACTTCCCTCTGCACGTCCTCACCAAACAGTATCTCACGCTACAACGAAAGCACCGCGAGACAAGCAAAGACCCAGACCATGCCCTTTCTTTGTGCTGCTCAGCCCGCTCCGCAGCTCTGCCCAAGACCCACTGGCGAGATCCCAGCCCGGCTTCCCCACGCTTTGTGGTAAACCTGAGGCTGGCACTGAGGTTTAGGGCTTTCATCTCTCCGCTGCCCTTCTTATCTTTCAAGGACTGTGATAAACAGTTGGACTTACCCAGGGTCCCCTGCAGATTGTTGGAGGCAGTTCTTGGGAGCGCGGGTATAATTCCACTTGACTTTGCGTGCGAGTTCATCTCTTCTCCTTATTGGAAAACCTGTTGGCATCAGTTCGTGTTCTGAAACACTTGATTTTGTGGTGGGAAGTGGGGTTTTGGGTTGTGTAGGTAGTGACGAGTAAATAAAATCCAGCTCCCGTTGCTCAGCACGTGAACTTTGTGAGCTGGTTTTGCGGAGAGTCTGTAATTGACCACTTAAAACAACCAACAAGTTAAAGCAGCCGGGTCCATAATTATTTCGAGTCTCAGAGGCTCATACTGAAATAATTAAAGGTAATTGGAGGGGTTTAGTTCTAGAAAATTATAAGCAGGAACGAAGTTGCTGGCATCAAACTCACAATGTGCTGGACACATGGTGTGTTACCACGCTGAGCAAATTGCCAATTTAAAGTGATTTTCACCATCCCCATGGAAATAAATCATCATCATCATCATCCCTGGTACCAGTACAGGTTGGGGACTGAACTGTTAGAGCACAGGAGAAAGGGACCTGGGGGTGCTGGTGGAGAGCAGGATGACCATGAGCCAACAATGTGCCCTTGGGGCCAAGAAGGCTAATGGTATCCCAGGGTGGATCACAAATGGAGGTGGTTAGGAGATTGAGAGAGGTTCTCCTCCTGCTCTGCTCTGCTCTGCACTGGTGAGACTGCATTTGGATGACTGCATCCAGTTCTGGGCCCCTCAGTTCCAGAAGGACACAGAACTTCTGGAGAGAGTTCAGCACAGAGCCACGAAGATGATAGAGTAGAATATCTTCCTGATGAGGAAAGGCTGAGGGAGCTGGGTCTCTTGAGCTTGGAAAAAAGGAGACTGAGGGGTGACCCCATTAATATTTATAAATGTGTGAAGGGTGGGTCTCAGGAGGGTGAAGCCAGGCTCTACTCAGTGTCATCTAATGATAGGCCAAGGGGCAATGGGTGTGAGCTGGAACACAGAAGGTTCTTCATAAGCAGGAGAAGGAACTTCTTGGTGAGGGTGACAGAGCACTGGAAGTGGCTACCCAGGGGGGTTGTGAAGTCTCCTTCTCTGAAGATGTTTAAAACCCACCTGGACATGTTCCTGTGCTATTTGATCTAGGTGATCCTCCTCTGGCAGGGGCATTGCACTGGATGAGATGGCCTTTCAAGGTCCCTTCCAGTCCTTAATAATAATAATAATAATAATAATGTTCTCTGATATTTCTATGCTTTCCCCCCAAAGACTAGAAGGAAAATCAATCTGGTGACACCTCACTTGCAAGTCCTACCATAAGAGGTGAAGTGCTCCTGTAACTAACGGTTCTGTATCTATAGATTCAGAAAACTGCCAGATTTTCCAGAAACCTTTGAGAACATTTTAACCTCAGTCACTGCTTTGCAGACTTGATGCTATCGATTACCTCCTTCACCCAACACCAGGTGGGTTTCTTGCACAGGGTTTGTGTGAAACCTAGAGTGAGTAACTTACTACTAGACATACACAGTTTGGAAGCCCCAGGCAGAATTCCTCCTCCTGACTCTCAACACTTCTCCAAAGAAGTAAAATCCCCCTGGTTCAGCTATGTCTGACAAGAAGCAGGGCAGTGCCAGTGGTGTGGATCCACCACAAAGACTCATCTCTTGAGAACACAAACCTTCTACTAATTCTTTACTAAGACTACAGATAGGATCGAGCTGCATGTTTGAAATCCACAGCTTTTCACTACAAATATGTTGACACCCTTCTAGCAGCTGGGGGAAAACAGCACAACCCACCCATCAGTTACCCTGCAGTACCAGCCATACCTTTCTCCTCCTTTGCTGGCATTTCTCACATCACAATTCAGCTGCTCCCCTGTTGATTCGAGCTGGCTTTTTCCAACTGGAAAGAGAGAAAAGAAAAGAAGAACGAGCTTTCCTTTTTTCCTCTTCTTTCTCCAGCATTGCAAAAGCCCCGCAAGGATTCCCTTCAAAGAAATTTGATCGGTGATTTAACACAATATAAAATGTTATGTAAAAGCACTGAGAAATATTCTCACAGAAGCCAGCTGGGAACAAAAAGAAGAGACACAACCAAATATTTCAGCCAACATTTCCAAAGGAAGATCCATCATTTTTATTATTATTTTTAGACTCTTCTTTTTTTTCTTTCCTTTTATTTTTCACTCTCCCCGATTCAAGCACATGAAGGACTGACTTTTCAGATGCATCTTGTGCTGGAGGCCACGCTGGGAACGAGGTGCCTGTTTGCTCCTCAGCATTAGGCAGGGGGATTGTTCTTCACCATGAGAGTGGTGAGAGCCTGGAATGGGTTGGCCCAAAGAGGCGGTGGAGGCCCCATCCTTGGGGGTGTTTAAGACCAGGCTGGACGAGGCTCTGGCCAGCCTGATCTAGGGTGGGGTGTCCCTGCCCATGGCAGGGGAGTTGGAACTGGGTGATCCTGTGGTCCCTTCCAACCCAGACTTGACTGTATGACTTGGTCTGGGAGATCCTGCTGTGGCAGAGGGATTGGACTGGATGATCTTTCGAGGTCCCTTCCAATCCCTTATGATTCTATGATCTTTCGAGGTCCCTTCCAACCCCTAATGTTCTGTGATGCTGTGATATAGTGGGGTTGGGGAGGCTGAGGTCCAGCTGCTCTTGCCCTGGAGTGGTTTAGGGCACCCGGAGGTAATAACCCAATTAAAAAGAAGACCCAGGAGTGAGCTGAGAGAGTTAAACCCCTGGGGGATTCTACTGGCATGCTGCCATACGAGTTAAATATAGGGGCACCAGGAATTTCCCTCTGGGCCAGACAAGTCCCACATAAAACCTGTGAACTTTGCAGGCATGCACCACCCCACAGGGCAATGCCGAGCATCTCATCCGAGTAATTATAGGATGAGGGCTCTCTCCAGGATTGTGGAGCCCTGTGAGAGCAGGTGGCCGGTTCCTTTTGTCCAGTGTTGTATTTGCATGAGGTCTGGCCCACTCATCCTCCTTACTCCTGCTTGTGCTCTCCTCCTCTTGGACCCTTCCCAGCTCTGCATAGGACTCCTTCAACCTTCAATAGGGACTCATTTCTGCTCTCTTTTGGGGCGAACCTTCTCCACTTTGTGGTGCTGCTGGAGGTAAAGGACTTAAAGACATGAACCCACTTACTCCTCCGTATGGAGTCACTCACTAATTTCACCTGGGTTACTCCAGTTTTTTCACCAGCAGACTGTGGGTGGGGGGAAATGATCAGTTTATTCACTTGGTTTCTAGGGTTTTGGAGTTCAGTCTCTCATTCCCTAAAGCTCCACAGGAGGTAGTTATTTTGCTTAGTGTAAAGTTCAATGAAATACAAATAATTTAAAAAGATAAGAGAATAAACATTAAAAACTCTGGCTAAGTTTGTATCCTGCTCCTTAATGAAGCAGCTAATTGCTCTGGCCTGGGAAGACTTTCTCGATGGGTAAATCACAGCCCCTCACACCCAGAAGTCTCTGGAGAAGTGTTGCACGTCCAGTGTAAACTTAGTCTCACGTGTAAGTCCTCATGGGCAGCTTGTAGCCTGATACGAGAGGAAGGGAAAAAAAGATGTGTCTGGTATGAAAGAGCAGGACCGTGGAATGATTCCTAGAAGCCTCTGAGATGTTTCTAACATGAGCTCACTGGGTTAATTACTGCTTTGTTGGTTTTGTGGGGGCTTTTTATGGCTGTGCACGGTGGTAGGGTTGAGGTTCTTTTAGATGGGGGAGCCTTCAATAGGGACCCATTTCTAATCTTTTTTTGGAGGAACCTTCTCCACTTTGTGGTGCTGCTGGAGGTCAAGGAATTAATGACATGGACAAGTTGGGAAAACCAGTGAGCTAGGAACAGCTACAGCAGGAAGGAAAGCATATACATGTGGAATAAAAAGCTGTGCAAGGCCTGATTCTTTGGTTTACAAGATGTATTTTTAAAATCATAGAATATTAGGGATTGGAAGGGACCTCAAAAGGTCATCTAGTCCAATCTCCCTGCTGGAGCAGGACCACCTAGAACAAGCCGCACAGGAACATATCCAGGCGGGTTTTAAATGTCTCCAGAGAAGGAGACTCCACAACCCCCATCATTTAAAGTTTATGCTTATTCTCTTTTAACCTTTTTCTGGTGAAATGCAGGCTGAGAGAGTTGGGGTTGTTCAGCCTGAAGAGGAGAAGGCTCCAGAGGGACCTTGTAATGACCTTTCAAACCCTGTGAAAGTGGCCAGGGAAGACTGTTCGCAAGGGCAGGGAACAATAGGACAAGGGGTCAAGGTCTGAAGCTGGAAAAGGGTAGATCTTGGTTAGATGTCAGGAAAAGGTTCTTTAATCTGAGGGTGGGGGATCCCTAGAACAGATTACCTAGAGAGGTGGTGGAGACCCCTTCACTGGAGCCATTCAAGGTCAGGCTGGATGGGGCTCTGGACAAGCTGGTCTGGTAACTAATGGCCCTGCTTGTTGTAGGGGGGTTGGACTAGTTGACCTTTGCAGGTCCCTTCCAATCCTGTGGTTCTATGACTCTATAAAGTAAAAATCAGCATTTTATCCCCTCTAGCTTTGGATACTTAGAGAAATGAGTTTAAAATCATTGAGCCAGGAAAAGTTGTTCCATCTCAGTGATGTCTTAGAGCTTTTCTGCTTCAGAGCTGATCCTTCTGCAGTGTTCTCCTGCAGATGTTAATTACGCTGCGTCGTTTGGACTGGGCTATCAGAGGAATTTACCAACCCAACCACAAAGCAGAGTGAACTGAGCCTTCCTCACAGCCCAGTATCTTATCACCCTCTCGCAGTAGGTAAGATGGGCAACTGCTGTAAAAACTGAGCCACGTGTGTGTGTTGAGCAGTGATAAACAGAAGTAATGATTCTGCAAAAACATCTGCTGCAACGTCCCTTCATCTGCAGAATTCCACAGCCCTCTGCCTGCGTTTCCTCTCTGCTTTACCTTGTCCAGACAATGGATGGATGGACCTCAGGAAAGGTCTCAAGAGTCACAGGAATCACCAATGGGACATTGTCTCCTTGGAGAGGAGGTTGGAGAGAGGTGGGGGTTGGTCTCCTCCCACAAGGAAGAAGTGGTAGGACAAGAGGAAATGGCTGCAGATTGCACCAGAAGTTTAGGTTGCACCCAAGGAAAAGCTTCTTCATGGAAAGGGTCATCAGGCCTTGGAACAGGCTGCCCAGGAAGGCGGTTGAATCCCTGGATGTGTTTCAAAGTCATGGAGATCTGGAGCTTAGAGACAGGGTTAAGCAGTGGCCTTGGGACAGTTGGGGTAATGGTTGGACTTGGTGAACTTGAAGCTCTTTTCCAACCCAAATGACTCTATTATATTTTTACTGGTGAAATGGCTTGAGGAGAACCAAACCCATGTGCATGTGCCCAGACCAGCTGGGATGAGACTCTCACCACAGCTTTGTTAGGTCAGGAGCACCAAAGCCAAGGGGAGGATGCGGTGTGTGAGCAGGCCCTCTCCGGAGAAGGTGCCCAACGGGCCGCTGCTGCTTTGTCCCCTTCGTGTTCTCGCTGCTTTCCCACAGGACTGTAGCCGTCAGTTTTGTGGTTCAGTGTGTTCGTGGAAGTGACAGACCAGGAAATTCCAATTGAAGCGGCCGTTTAGGAGACTCCTCGGTCACACACAGCCTGCATCAGTCAGGAAAGCCGAGCCATGAGCAGTCATTCCATTTTGCGGCGGATTTTGACACTGCAAAACCTGTTTTCGTTCCAATTTGGATCGAAACCTGAATTTCAACATTTTCCATGAAAGGGAAAACCCTTGGGGTCACTGCAGTTCTGGCAGGCTGCTGGAGAAGGGAGGGTGCTGGAACGCATCTTTCATCCCCGGGCTTTCCATGTGACTGGCAGGACTGGGACCAGAGTGCCTGGAAAACCACAGGGTCTCCCACCCTCCCAGGGAGCTGCCAGGCTGTGAACCGGAGATTCTGTTCTCCACAGAGCTTGGTGCTGCAGCCTCAGCTCTGCTCTCTCTCCTCTCCAAGTTGGTTCAGCCTGCTGCCTCCATCTGCCTCCTGGCTTTCCCAACGTGCAGACCCTTTCTGAGCACCCCTCTTCTGAGAAGTGACACCTCCTCAGTGTCCAGCTCCGCAGGGGCTTGCAATGGGGTGTCAGGTTTGTGTGCAAAGAATCCATCGTAGCTGAGGTGTCTTTGGTGCCAACCCAAACCCTTGTCAGGGTTGAACTTGACCCTCGTGTGATGGTTTGCTGCCACTGATGTGGATCCAGAGGCTGGTGTCGGGTCTCAGAGACTCCCTGATGGCTTAATCAAACCCTTTCCCAGAGCACCAGTTCTGTGCTGGGGATTCTGGCAGCCTGCCCCGGGGACACATGATAGCTGAAGTGTGTGCTGCAGCCTTCGCATGAGGCTTCCAGCCACATCCCCATCCCGTTCCACCCTCCCCCAGCCCCGTGCCGCCCCCTGACACTACTTATTTTAGGCAGCACAAGAGAAACACAGATCTAGGCAAAACAATAACATGTCTATGTACCATATCAGGCCTCACTTTTCTCATCATACTGGACATTCTTGAGTGCTTTCCAGAGCTGTGCTCTTGGGATCTGACCTACAGCATGGACCACAGCAGCTTCACTCTCTTTTTTGTGATCCTTTCTTTCTTCCAGCATTAACCTCAGACAGTCAAAATGATGCCACTTGGTCCTAATTTCTGTAGCTCATCTATCACACTCTTTAAAGATTCTGAAAGTGTCATGGCCCATCCAGCCCAACCCAAGGTGGACCTTCACTTCTCTTTCCCACATTTACACAGACATCCATCCATTGTCCAAGCCAACTGATGGATGGGCCCCAGGAAAGGTCTCTGAAAGCAAGAGTCACAGTAATCACCAATGAGACATCGTCTCCAATCAGAATCATAGAACCATTAGGGCTTGGAAGAGACCTTGAAAGATCATCTAGCCCAATCCCCCTGCCACAGCAGGATCACCTAGACCAAGTCGCACAGGAACACATCCAGGTGGGTTTTAGACATCTCCAGAGAAGGAGACTTCACAATCCCCCGGGGCAGCCCCTTCCAGTGCTCCATCACCTTCACTGGGAAGAAGTTTCTTCTCATATTTATGTGGAACCTCCTGTGTTCCAGCTCACACCCATTGCCCTTTGTCCTATCATTAGATGCCCCTGAGCAGAGCCTGGCTTCATCCTCCTGGCTCCCACCCTTCACATATTTATAAACATTAATGGGGTCACCCTTGCCTGAGGACATGAGGTGTTCTGTTTGTCTAGACTCACATGATAGTCCTACTCTGCGCCTACCCCAGGAGCCAAACTGTGCTTGAATGGTCTTGTGGAGCATCTTCAGCTCCACCTGAAGCCAGTGAAGGTTGATGGTGCTTAGCAGTTCTGAGGAACAGCCCTGACACACAGTGTGGGTTGTGCTGGTGGTTAGCCAGGAGCTCGCAGCCTTTTCCCTCCATCTGCAGCTTTGGGCCAATCTGTTTTCTTGCCACAACACAGATCAGTGCTAGGAATTTGTATGGGCTTTTTTTTTTTTTAATGGTGGCAGACATTTGATGGAAACCTCCATATGGAGGTCTGGATGCAGCTCTGCTCTCTTCTTTATTTTTATTTTTTTCCTCCTTTGATCATCTAGAAACTTTCTGTGAGAGGGGACCACAAGAGTTGGGCTCATTCACCTCATCAAAATGGTTGTTGCCTAAGAAAAGCCCACGATGCTTCTAAATGGTCGGTACTGGGGGTTTGGATTAGATGTTGGGGGACTGGACTAGATGGCCTTTCGAGGTCCCTTCCAATTCCTAATGATTCTATGGTCTTTTTAGGGAAAAAATGGAGTGAGTTTTCTACTCCCTCGTTCTTAAACATGGAGCTTTGTAATTTGGTTCTTGTCAGGTTTAGATAGCTTCCTACCAGCAGGGTAGGAAATTCAGACACCCAGGGGAAAAAAAGTCTCCCCAGCTCTAAGGTCCTTGCAAGGATCTTCTCTGCAAGAGCCTTTGCTTCTGAACTCGATAGAAATCTGCCAGCAAAACGAACATCGTTTGAGCCTCAGCCTGAACTCATTTGAGACTCCCAGCAGATGATCTCAGGGTGATTATTATTGTGGGTCTTGCTCAGCTGCAGCTGTGATTTCCCTTTTTTCCCTGCTCTCCATCAGCCTTCCAGAGTGTTTCCTAGCACCTTCTGGGACAACCGACAGCGAGATGCAGACGCAGCCATTGTTTTCCAGACAGCACGACGTGTTCCTGATCGCACGGTTCGGGTTAGGAGCGGGCTGCCAAACGGGAAGACAGAGAGAGCAGTAAAGTCTTTGGGACTTGTTGCTCTCGTTCCATATTTTCATATACACTCTTGGGTATTTCCTTCTCCAGTCACACGCATGGGAACCTAACTGGTGCTTAATGGGAACTCTGTGGAGAGGCTGCGATAAGATCACGCTTCTCAAAATCCCAGCAGTGCTTCGATACGGGGTTACACATGACCTTATAAAAATCATAGAATTATAGATGATTTAGGTTGGAAAAGACCTTTAAGGTCATGGAGTCTAATATAAGAGACTTTTTCTAGTCACAGGAATATTCTCTCTCATTTCCTTTTCCCTGTTATCTTAGGAGATTATTTATGTTCAATAAGGCGTTGGCACCAAAAAAATGCTAGCCTGGACTGCTAGAACAGTGTGCATGAGCTCAGTGACTGCTCTTCCTCAAAAAGAAGGTCCCACAAGCACCCAGCCTGCCCCAGATAATCCTTGCTGGTCCCTGTTAGCCCCCACGGAGGCTTTGCTACAGCAGGTTTGAGGAGAACCACGTAGGTGCATGAAAGGAGAAGCAAGGAGCAGGTGGGGTTGAGAGGAGATGGATGTGAAGTTCCTTTCTCCACTTGACCTGCATTAACCTCCATTTGTCCTCTAATGGAGGATGGAAGCACCTTCATCTTTACTTCAAATTGGAAACCAGAACCAGATTTGAAACATCAGAGTGAACCCCACAGAGCAGCAATAATCAGAGTGCCAGAGGATGCTGAATGCCACTGGAAAGGATTTTGTGCAGATGATGTCACTCTGCCTTTGAGTGGATGATATTCATCTGCATCCAGAGCATCAACCCATGAGGTAATGGAGCACATTAATCGCTGCAAGCTGCCAGTGTCTCCAGGCCTGTGGTTACCAATGTTTTTGGAGCCAACTTCTCAGCCCTTGGCTCTAGCAGATCATTTCCCTGCGCTGTCCGTGAGTTACCACATCAGCTGTCCACTGGCCACAACTCTTGCTACTCCTTCTTGTCCTTTGTCCCAGGTCCCCACACTCCTGGTGCTTTTTTCTCACTGCCAGCTCCAAGCACAAGACCCCAAACCTCAGCAGAGCTTCTTCACTTGGTCCCTGCACTCTGCAGAGCCTTACCCTCAACGTGGACGTAACTTGGTAAATTGGAAGGGACCTCGAAAGATCATCTAGTCCAATGCCCCCACCACAGCAGGATTATCTAGACCAAGTCACATCTCGGGTTCTACTTGAGTTGGGCCATAGGAACATATTTAACTTTGTGGTCATCTCTGCTGCATGAAAGGTATCACTGCCCCAATGTGTCAGTGATTGTTCCTGCGCTGGAGGTCACCATCCTAAAGTGGGTGGGAAAAGTAGAGCAAGTAGAAGACATTTACCCACAGCCTTGATATCCACTTGCCTTTCACCTCAGACCATCGGAGGCAATGCCAGAGCGTGGTTGGGATTTTAAACACTAAAAAAACTCCAACATTAGCAAAATTACAATCTAATTACACAAATTTGCAGCGAAGAGGGAAGAATAAATGCAGGATTTGCATCTGTATGGGAACATTTGCAAAATTAAATGTTTAAAACATTGCTTCAGATGGGTTGGCCAGGAATACTGATGGCATGAAACCAGCCCGTAAATACGGAGAGAACCAAAGGAAGCTGGAAGGTAAGGTGAGGAAGTTACTCATCAGGACAACTGGTTTATATTTAATGCACCTTTTTCTTCCCCCAGCAGCCTGAAATGTCTTAGCACAAGACAATTAGAATATAACCCCATCCCGGGAAGCCCATGAGCTGCAAGCCTGGTCCTGTCCTTCTGCACCAGATGAGGAGGGTGAATCCTGGGAATGGGAAGTTTGCAGAAAATGCAGTTTTTTGCAGGATTTGGTGTGGGGTCCAATACAGTGTCACTCACTGGTGAGAGCAGAGCAAAGGCAAACAGGAAAGGCATTCCAGTCTTTAATGGACCTGAGCAGCTTCACATGCAACCTGCATCTACCCACCCACCTTAGAAGGGCTAAGAAACCTTCTTAGGCTCAGCTGGGGACCATCACCTCCTATCTGAGTGATCAGGAGATACCACTGGTCTCCAGCTAAGCCTGAGTAACGAGGCTTTTTCTCAGGAGCATTATGTGTGGACTGGTTTTCTAGCCTAAATCTGACTCTGTCTCACCACCATGGCCCTACCTGGACATCACCGAATCCTACTTCACCTCATCTTCTGGCTTTTTGTAACTTGAAGAAAAGACCTGCTCTTGCTGCTCTCTGACGCTCCCTTCAAGTATCTGTGTGAGCTGCTACAGCCACTGCTATCAAAATGAGAGAAGACTGTGACTCCTCTCCACTCTGCAGCCTGCTCCACTCCAGCTGGAGTCACCTTCCTGCCCAGTGCAGGAGGAGCTGTCTCTTTCCCTGAAGGCAGGAAAGCAACAGAAGGCAGAGGTAAGGAACAGAAGTCTTTGGCAGCAGTTGCTGTGGTACCTCCAGCACAGGAGAACATCTAGATAATGCTTTTATTCTCAGCTGTGAAGATCTGTGGTTCAGATCTGGCTGAGAACTTTGCCCACAGAAGAAGATAACGCTCTGCTCGATGTTTCACCTTGCTGGCTGGTCTAGGTCAGAAACTTGCACTGACGTGGTTCGTGGTGTGTAAGTTCTTATCAGTCAGACCGATGCTCTTGTGCTTTGCAGGTCAAGAGGACTCTGCAGCTGGTGGGATTTCTGCAGTAGACTTCCAGAACCAGCTTTGGTTTATCACTGTATCCAGTCACCTCCATAAGATCAAGGAATGGTTTTGGTCTTGGCAGCGGGTCCTAAATTTGAAGATGTTCTCCCTGTGCTCCCTCTGGGACCTGTTTTAAGAGGTCACCCAAGGGAGGAGCATGATAGAGACATGAGGGAATAAAGATTCATAGAATCATTAGGGATTGGAAGGGACCTTGAAAGATCATCTAGTCCAATCCCCCTGACAAAGCAGGATCACCTAGACCAAGCCACAAAGGAACACATCCAGGCAGGTCTTAAATATCTCCAGTGAAGGAGACTCCACAACCCCTCTGGGCAGCCTGTTCCTGTTCTTCCTTTCTGAACCTGCAGCATCTCAAAAGATGCATCTGGGTGGGGAAAATGAGGTGGGACAGGAAATGTCACCTCATGCAACTTGGGTAGGGAAAAGGCACCTTTGAAGCTGGGACAGAAATAGTGTGGACAATAACTGAATTAAAGGATAAACCACCCAACAATTAGATGGGCCCTGGGACCAGGAGTAGGGAATGAAGGAGTGATTAAAAAATATGGAAAAGGGGAAAAGCTTAATGTCAGCTTGCAGGGGGGCTAAAAGAAAGGCAAAGGTGGTGGGACCATGGGTTTGACCTCCACAAACCAGCCTGGAATGACCGGCCTCACTTGGTTCCGCAGCCTGTAGCAGCACAAAGTGTTTCTGCATCCCTTGGTTTGTGTGATGAAAAATGTTCTTGGCATCTGCTTCGCTTCTAACGCGATTTGGTTTCAGGCATAATTAGAAGGGTTTTTACAGCTTTGCGTATCCCTGTTTAAGAGACAACAAAAGTAATGCACAGTTGTGTCTTTCCACTGGGCCAGGAGCTCCAAGGCATCGCACCAGAACGTCACCGCGGGCTCGGAGACATCTCTGCCACCACAACAAGCAACACCTGTGGGTTTTCAGCCCCAGTGCTCTCGGTGCCTCCTTGTGTGAGCAGCTCACGGGATCAGACGCGTGAAACGGAGCGGTTAGATGGGAGGGGGGGTGTTGACTCGTGTTTCTGTTCTCTGTGACCTCTTTGGGGTTCAGTAACAGAACTTTTCTTCTACTTTCTGTTTCTGTTTGAGGCATGAGGGTCAGATCTTCCTCTCCTTGCATCTAATCCATCAACCCACCCATCGGGGCCGTTCCAGAGGTGAAGATGCGCATTGTACTCCTGGAGGAGGTTTCAACACTCTCTGCAAAGACAGGGCTGGGCACCGGTCACCTCCGAAGGAAATAAAATGTGGGCTTTTCTCTTGTGTCATTTCTTAGGCCAACAAACAGCTTTGAGGCCACCTGAGAACAAGTTTTGATGCTGCTTGCCGAGACCCTGGTGTTGAAGTAAAAGGTTCAGTCGGCTGTGAAATGTTAGCAGACACCGAGATCATCCAAAGCAGAATCACACTCTTAGTTGTTGTTGTGGCCTTTTGAATTTAAGTGGGGCTGAGCACAGAATCATAGACTCTTCAAGGCTGGAAAAGACCTTCAAAATCATAAAGGCTAAATCTTTACAGGATAGAACCGGAATCATAGAATCATGGGGTTGGAAAGTACCTCTAAGGGTCATCTAGTCCAACTCCCACAGCTGCCACAACAAGCAGGGTTATCACTCGTACACCAGATTGCCCAGAGCTCCATCCAGCCTGACCTTGAATGGTTCCAGGGATGGGGCCTCCACCACCTCTCCAGGTGATCTGTTCCAGAGATCCACCACCCTCAGATTAAAGAACAGTTTCTTCATGTCCAGCCTCAATCTGCCCTTTTCCAGCTTCAAACCATGACCCGTCATCCTGTCATTCCCTGCCCTACTGAGCATTGCTTCCCCACCCTTCTGATGGGCTCCTTTCAGGGACTGGAAGAGCTTACAAAAGGTGTAGATACCTGTGGCTTGTGACGCTCCACTGCAAATAGTCCACGTGGTGTTTGAATGGCCTTTCGTGGTCAAGGCAACGAGGCCAGAGGAGCTGCTGGCTGGCAAAACAAACACCTCAGGAATTGTTGCACTTGTCTGAGGTTTTGTCAACAAAATGAGGTTTGTTTGGATCTTTCTTCCCCTCCTTGTGAATTTCTACACAGATGTATCTGTGGGAAGGAGGCAAAGGAGAAACACTGCTGGAGAAACAGAATGATGTTTCATTCATTGCCCTCTAACCTGCAGTCTCAGAGCTGCTGAGCTCACTGACCTCATGGGCTCACAACGGGGCATGTAGAAGACCTTTTCCCCACATGTCTGTAGCAAAGAACCACAAAATTGTTTAGGTTGGAAAAGTCCTTCAAGATCATCAAGTGCAATCATTCACCCAACCGTCCCAAGGCCACCATTAAACCCTGTCCTTAAGCTCCAGATCTCCACGACTTTGAGACTCATCCAGGGATAGATTCAACCCCCTCCCTGGGCAGCCTGTCCCAAGGCCTGATGACCCTCTTAAATGAGAGGTTCAGAACCTGGAACTGGTGCACAAGAGTGATCAGAGTAAGCCGAGGTGAACGGGACATGAGTGGAACACATGAGCCTGCTGACCTACTGAGAAAAAGGCTTTCTGAAAAGACAGCAGTTTTCAGGGGAAAGCAGAAAGCTCTGGGACTTGCTTTCTGTGGCTACATCTACGCTAACTTTAGAGCTGCTGGCCCAAGCTCCAACTTGCCTCGTGTTTGGACATGAGACTGTGCTCAGGGCCTTGGGTGAGCTCCATCTTGGGCAGGAGGAAGGGAGTCTGAGCTGGCTCAGACCTTTAACCTAACCCTGATGGAATCGTACCCTGTGCTGCAGATTCCTTGCCTTTGTCTTCTCCAAACTTCTCCATCCCAGAGCTCATCATTCTGTGTGGCCATTCATCTCCCTCCCACAAGGGACATTATGTCACATCTAACAAAGCCCTGCTAGATGTTGGTGTGCTGAAGCATTCGTCACAAGGCAGGGGTCCAGCCTGCTCCTTGTTCTGGAGCTCAGCAGCAGTGTGGGACCAGTATGTGCCAGGTACTGGGGCTGCCTTCTGGAGAACAAGGCAGTAACTGGTTCAACCAGTCTGCTTTTCATTTCTCTCTCTTTTTTTTTTCTCCTTAGATTTTGGCATCATGTACTGGAAGGTTTGGCCAGGCAGGGAGTGCAGCAAACCTACCCAGTGCTGAGGGTGAGTCTCTCACTCCTGGCCTCACCATGTGTCTCTGCAGGGAAGAGGATGCTGCACATGGCTGCTGGTGTCACCAGAGCTCAAAGCACTGAACAGACCTCAGCAGAACTTTGCTAGAAGATGTTCTCCTCAGTGGGAGCTTCACTCTGTGGTCCTTCTCTTGCCCTGTGACCAGACACATGAGGCCTTGTGTGTGCTGGATGAAAGAAGGTTGGTGCCAGGCTGGTTTAGGTGGGGTGAGGATTGCTCATCCTGCTTGCAGGAGCTTTGCTGGGGAAGCTCAGTAGGGCAGGGACTGCCACTGTGTACTGGGCACTGTTGAGGTCAGGGGCTAAGATTTTGGTCCCTCATGCCAAGAAGGACATTGAGGGGCTGGAGTGTGGAGAGAAGAGCATCAAATTTGGGGAAGGATCTGGAGCGCAAGTGCTCCGAGGACTGGCTGAGAGAACTGGGGAGGGTTTAGGACAAGAGTTCCAGTGTCTGGAGGGGTTGCAAAGCCATGGAGATGTGGGGCGAGGGACAGAGGGTTAGTGGGAACCTGGAAGTTCTGGGAGAATGTTCGGACTTGATGAGCTTAAAGGTCTTTTCCAACCAGAATGAAGCTCTGTCAGTGAATTGTGCCCTAAATCACTTGGTTCACTTGATGCTGGCCAGATTTGCACCTTTCCTCAGCTGCAGGGCTCCACAGCAGCACCCACCCCACAGGACTGCAGGGTAGGCAGGTAAATGAAAAAATAAGATTGGGCCAAATTCTTTGATGGAACATATTTCCACTAAATAATCCCAGTTTCTGTAAACCAGAAGGCACCGATTCAATTCATGGGACAACATTAATTCAACCTCCCCCTTCAGGAGATCCAGTAAAGGCTGGAGATCCTAAATGCCCCAAACAGGGGCAGTTCCTTGGGCAGGTCCCTCAAGGAAAGCATCTGGCCAGTGCTGACAAGGGAGGGTTGTGAGTATCTGGGGTGGCAGTGAGTGCTGGAGAAAGGGGGGAATGTCCTCCCCTCGCAGCAGCAGTTGCTGCCCTATCTCTCCAGCCCTGCTGCAAGCCCCAAGCACCAACTCACATCAGGTAGAACAAGACCTCTGCACTGAGTAGCACTCAACGAGTTCAAGAATCACCCTTCCCTGAGAAAAATCTCAGCTTCCCTAGAGAAACAGCTCTTGGCTTTGGGCCTTTTAGCTTTTTGGGGTGTTTTTCCAGCACATCTGAAGGTCCCTCAAAAACTCCTTGAAGCCTTAGTGAAGATACTCAGGGATGGACCATGCAATGCTCTGTGTAGGTGAAACTTGTCTCGGTGCTTCACGTTCCACATCTACCAGGAGTTCCATCAACACCCCATATTTCTCACCTTGGGATTTATCATGGGGTGCTGAACAACGGATTATTTAGAAGTACCTCCTGTGCCACAGCCTCTGGAGAGCCTGCTCTGTGTCCGTGTGTATGTTGATACAGGAGATACCTGCAAGCAGCTCCAGAATGGGGGGGGGGGGGTTAGGTTTGAGTGCAAATCTGGAGGATGTTTAAAAACAGGTGTCCTCTTGAAAAAGGAGTTTTAGAGGGGAGGGGAAAAAAGCCTTTAATGAGCTTTCCCATTCAGACAGGCACGTTTAAAGGGAACGGGGATCCTGCCGAGCTGCTTTCAGGTGGAATTTTAAAAGCAGTTAAATTCGGCCGTGAAGGGAGATTATTATATAGATTTTGATTTTATTTTCATGTTGCATATTGATGTGGCGTTTCTGAAAAATTTTAAAAACTTTTCCCTGGTCTGCGGGTTGGAGAGGATTACTGTGTGCCTCCTACTAGCAATCATCCACCCTGCTTTGCCCTAAAGTGCTTTCCCGAGTGGGAACCCGCTTCCTGCTCTACTGGTGGAAAACAGATGGAAAAAGAAAGACACCAGGATGAGCAGGAGGTGGCTCTTTGAGTTCTGCTCACTCAAGGGGAACAGGCTGAGATGGGGCAGGAGCTCAGAGCTGCCTCCTGGCCTCGGGAATGTCCTCTATGGGGTTTGACTAGTTCAGCGTTTTGTCCTCTGACCCAAATGGGCTTTGAGATGAGTGAGTTTGCGTTCAAGGGTGGAACAGATGGCCCCATTTGACTTGTCCCATGGCTTCTCTGGGACCTGTCCCCTCTGTGACACCTCTTTGAGTTGTTTTTGTGACAATGCTGGTGCTCCTTCACAGAGGAAGGACACCTGTTTTCTGACATTCCTGTGCAGCTTGTTGGTGCTGGGTTAATGGTTGCACTAGATGATCTTAAAGTTCTTTTCCAACCTGGGCAATTCTATGGTGGGACAGCTGGATTTTCTTGCTCTTTGACTTATTTTGGTAGAAGAACCATTTCCCACTGGCTCCAGGGAGGGGTTGCTGTCGTCTTCTGTTTCAATTTGCTCATTGGAGCATCTGGTTTGAGCTTACCGAGGTCCTTGCAAAGAGATTGGTGTCAAAGGAAGCTTGAGGTCACCCACAACAGCAGCTGTGCTGGATCCTTTCTTTCTCTTGGACATCTTGTGAGGAGGGGCCAGCATCTGATTCTTCCTCCCTGGTGGCTCTGGTGACAACGGCGTGAAGGCAGCTTCTACAGTTGCTTTTGCCTTCTGCACAGCAAATATTTCTGTTGCAAAGAACCTGTCCCATGGTGATCCATGAAGTGTCTTTCAAGATGTAATTTATTTTAATCCCATCATCTCTTTGGGTGGAAGAGATCTTAAGGTCATCACTTGAGTCCAACTTTCAGCCCAGCATTGCCAGATCACCACTAATCCATGTCCCTAAACACTGCATCTACATATCTTTTAAATCCCTCCAGGGATGGGGATTCCACCACTGCCCTGAAAGTTTTGAGTGGGAAAGGACCTTTAAATGTCATCTAGTCCAACCTCAAGAGAACCAGCCGAGACACAGTGCCCGGGGTCAAAAGCTCAGACTACAGCAGTCTCACATCTGTCCCATGAACTACTGTCCATCTTGATGAGAAGGAAATCATCTCCTTGATCTTGGAGACGGGCAGAATCTCCCTGGTGAACTCTTTGTGTGGGTAAATATGGTTTGGGAGAAGGTCCTACAAAAACCTCGACTCTGGAAAAGGTGGCCAAGGTCTCTCAGGGTACTGAACTTCCACAGAAGGCTGAAGCAAGGCCACAGCCACTCACGGGAGGAGGAAGAAGAAGAGGAGGAGGAAGCACAGGGAGGGGACGCAGGAGCCATTCAACGGGGTTTATTTGCAGAAGACATCACGCCCTGGCTGTGGCCTCGAGAAGCCGCCGACACCTTCGTCAGGCAGTTTGGATTATAAAAATAAATTCATTCAATCGCAATTAAACCTCAAATTCTAATGTTTCTCAGCACCAAAAGCTCCGCCCGGGCCCCCTTCGCTGGTTTAGGGGGAGATCTGACCGCCCCCCCGACTAAAAACCGGCGGCCCGAGCCAAAAAAGGGGTGGAAGCAGCCCGAGAGCCCCACGGGACGCACCGCCCCCTCGGGTTTCCTCCCCCGCCCACTTGCACAGGGCCGGGGGGGCGAGGGGGTGGCTTGGGGGGAGCCCGTGGCCGTCGGGATGGAAAGTTCGCCGGGGCGGTGAGTTCACCCCCCCCCCCCCCGCGGTGGGGCGGGGCGGGCACGGCGGGGGGGAACCTCCGGGATCTCCGCGTCGGCGCCGCGGGGTGGGACGGTGCGGGGCTGGGGGCGATACCCCGCAACTAGGGGGGATCGCGACGTGAATCGTGGGGACGGGGAGGG